>CAJNIZ010046364.1:29089-39867 GCA_905231905.1 Symbiodinium pilosum | reverse complement strand
CATCCCTAGTAATCTTAGGTAGGGGGCGCGCAAAAACGGAAACATCCATTTCACAAATGCCATATACTTTGTGACCATGCTTGGCTGCTACTGCATGCGGCTGCAAGAAAACCCTGCTTGGCAATGCGTTTCTTCTGCAAAAGCACCCTGCATCCCAAGATTCTAGAAAGGTACTACAAATAAACGAGTGACTGCACGCAGCGGGCTCCATAAAAGACCGAATTGGCTGGCGGCGCCTCAAGGGCACAGAGACTTAGATACAAATAAGGGGGTTGTGGGGGATTGAACATAAGTGCGTGGCTTCAAACATTTAAATGGTTCCATAGCCTGCCATAAATCCACCGTTGCTGACCCCTGGTGGATATATCGTATGTAGTTTCCCAAAGCAGGGGACCCCAATGTAGACCCGAAAATATTGATTAGAATCCTCATTACTGGCACCCGCAAAATGGTACCCCTAATTTTCTGAAACCCCTGTATAGAATCCCAAAACAGTTCTTACTGTGCATGCAGGGGGCCAATGCTTAGATTGACTTTGGTTACAGAGGGAGGGAATAGGAAAGGACACCGAAACTACTACACATCACAGGGGGCTTAATGCTCAAACTTCATTGTTCCGGTGGTTTAGGGTTTAGGGTTTAGGGACTTTAGAGTTTGATTCCTGCGTTTCTTATTCCGCGGCCCCTAAGAACCAACACCTCCAACCCCCAACACAAAATAGGGCATATTTCTAATATACAATGGTAACACTCATTAATTATTGTTCAAGGAGTGGGTGGGCTCAGTATGAAAGCGGGACAATTACTAGCCACTCTAAACCCTAGACCCCTTAAGGGTCTTAAAAACCCTAGCCTTCGGCGCCGGCACGTGGAGAGTCACAGCTCCGAGCAATGTGTCGACCAGGGGCAGCCACGCTTCCACGGCGCTTTGCTTCCAGGCATTGCCGGCTAGGCCGTCCTGGAGTCGGGTTGAAGGTTTAGGGGTTAAGGGGTGAGGTTTTGGGGTCTAGGGAAGTTTCCATACCAGAGTACTTGGAGGCTTTGAGGTTCATTCATTCCAAGTAGGACTCATGTGCTATTCAAATCATTCGAAATGCCTCAGAGTCTGGATTGAGTCACACCATACTAAGCCCAAAACCCTGCGTCCAACACGATGACACATCTCAAAGCCATACCCACATCCCTATGTGGGAAAGCCTTTCTCATGGGTTCCCTACTACCCCCCTCTTTACTATCCCCCCACCCTTTTGGCTCCCCCTCCTTCAACCTCAAGTAAATTTACTTTTCCCAAAACTCCCTAAATAACCGTAATCAAGGGGGAATCTAGGCCCTAAACCCTAAACCCTGAACCCTAAATAGAGAAGGCCAGTAAGGGGACCCATGACTTTCGCATACAAAAACTTTTGGCCTCTTGTGGGGCTGTCTGCTGGCCCCGACGTCTTTCGTCCAGGTGACGGACATCCAGCAGGACCAGGGTTTAGGGTTTAGGTTTTGGTTTTCTCTCTTCCCCAATGACCAGACCCCAAAAAGTTCAAATTTTATAATAGAGAGCAAATAAGGAAGCCCAAAAAAATTAAAGTTCTTCAATTTAGGGTTTTGGTTTTGGGTTTTGGGCTTAAGGCCAAAGTCCCAGGAGTGACCCTGATAGACAACTAAACGTCTGAAAGATGCTGTACCGTCCACCAAACTTCCGCGTTAGCCCAACTGAATCCCTACAAGGACTGCTGTCATTTTGCAGGGGGTCTAAATACAGGTTAGTCGCTTCCCGAACCATCGCCGTCCATACTCCCCCGCTAATGAGGGCTAAAGGGGGGCTAATTCAGGGGTAACCGGGGGGGTTGTAAAGACGTAGAGGGTCAAGCACTCCATGACCCTCAGCCCTAGACACCTTAGTTAATTCCGAACATCCCAAACTCTGAACCCTACGCCTTAAAACCTAAATGCCCAACCGTACATGGTAGTCTGCGTTAGCTGGGAAGAGTGTAAGTATGGACCCCCGCGACGTTCATAGGATCCTATACTGCCCGCAGCCTTCCACGCCCCAGCCCTAGAGAACGCCTAGATAACCCGAACTAACATTTGATCAGACCTTGTTCAGGCCCCACTTGTTAACGGGATGTTAGACTGGAGGTACAATAGCATCCTATGGCACGGAACATAGAAGGCACACCCAACACATTGTTCGAATAAAAAAGCACCTATAATATTTGGAGCATCATGGACCAACAAACTTCTGGCTTCTGCGGCCACAGCTATTCGATAGTGTGTAAGCAGTACTTCAGACACATGGAAAGTTCTAGCACTGGGTTGGCCCCTAAAACCCTTTGAAACATATTAGTATATAGGGTCCCTTATTACAGCCACTAGGGAAAATATTGAATATCCTAGGGGCCTACCCAGATCACAAGAGGGAACTTGATCTCTAACCATGCCGGCAGGCACCTGACAGGCCCTCTGCTAGAGCGCTTTTGTGTGAAGATTACAGTTTAGGGCACAGTATTTCCTATCTACTTAGTCTACTTATCATGGGCTCTGCTGACTACCTGCAATCATATTACCGCCCTTGGCATACAACAGATACATACAGTTTACCAGGAAACAACTCTCGTAAGTGCAGGTCCAGAGGCTCCTACATTACCCTTACGCGGTTTAGGGTTTAGGGTTTTAGGGTTTAGGGTTTAGTTTTTGGGGAACCCGGTCCTTTGGGACAATTCCCAAATCCTTCAGGCGGTCTAATGCCGCCACATCAGGCGCCTCGAGCATTCCGTAAATCTCTCCTGGGTTGCACTTGACATTGACCAAGGAAGTGCTCAAACATGCTTTGGCATAACATAAGGAGTAAGCTACTTGACTTTCTTTATATATATATACACATGCATATATGTATATATATATATGTCCCCCCCATAGCAGAACTATGAAAATACCTTTGCGGACAACCTCATACGGCCTAACGAGGGAGGTTGGTCAGTTGTATTTTCAAGAGTGGCGTCCGCTGATTTTTACCCCGAAATACTGAAGCCCATGATGTCGTAGTTTCCCAAAATAAGGGGACCCCAATATAGACCCCAAAATACTATAATCCTTATTACTGGGACCCCCAAAAAGGTACCCCTAATTTTGGGAAATCCCCATGTAAGGACTACCAAAACAAGTGTCCGGAAGCCTCCAAACAAGCATGCCAAATTGCCACCTAGTCTCTGATTGGCTGCAGCACCTGCAGTGAAATACTCACGTGTTGTTAATTAGGGAACGGAAGAATGTAAAATCATATTAAACAACCTCCACTCCCTTGATACACCAGAATACTTACTGGTTCTAAGTAGGGAATAAAGGAATATAATCCCTAGAATACTTTTTTTTTACAATTCCCTATATTCCCTACTAAGAAAAAGTAAGTATAACGTACCTAGGGTCCTGCAGGGGTGTTTGGGATTCATACGCATAGTTATGTAATTGGGGTGCCCCAGTCTGCAGCGCTAGGGTCCTTGTCATTGTCTGCTTGGGGACATCTCTCGAAGTCCGATTCTAGGTGCTATATCGAAAGCACCAAAAATGTCTTTGAATTCTTTACATTCTACAACAACAAGTTAATACTTATCCTTTAGTCCCGGTGAGTCACGTAGTTTACATCTCCGCAAGGGTTTTACGGTGTCTCGCATATGCCTACACAAAGGAATTGACCGAGCTTTTGCGCACAAAGTTCATGATTGAAGCTCAACGTTTAGGGTAGATGTCGTAAGAGATCTTCAGATAGGACAGACCCCGGAAGAAGGAGATTGAGAGGTTACTCAAAAGAGAAGCTAGAGGTTAAATAGAGAGCCTGTCATTTTCGGGCGTCCATTAGAAATCTACCTGAAAGGTGACACGCCAAAAAACAGTACGAAACAGTTTTTTGAACTCAAGCTTTAAGGTACAATGTCCCACTGCAAACCCAACGGGACCATGTAGCTATACCGTGTGTACTCGGGCCTCAAAGTAGTTGCACGGAATCACCTCTGGGCCCAAGTATATACTATACAACTACATGTGGGAAATGATTCGAAGCAGTGGCCTCCCAAAAAGCCCCACGTGTCTGTGTACTTGTTGCTTTCGGGAGCATCAGACTAAGCCTCAAACTCTCAACCTAACTCCACATCCCCGCTTGTCTGGGTCCTTCCTATTGAGTTTGGGGTTGCCGAAATCACCGAACTAAGAAAACCATTATCTGTAAATCTCCTGGGCGCTAGCTTGCAAGCACCCCGCTCACCCTCAGTTCCCCAGCGCCCGTTGTAGAAGTGATCTCCCCATAGGCGTGGCGTGAGCTTCGCTACTTGTTCCTGCGTTGGGTCTGTTGCAGGCTCGTACTCTTACGGAGCCCCAAATGTAGACACCAAAAAAAATGTGGCAATCAACGTGACAACTCAAAGAGCGTCCAGGTCTCATTTCATTTTTAAAGCCACTATAGCGATTGTATTCTGACTATTATTCCTGTCGTTCTCAGAGATCGTCACGACGTTATTGACAGTTGTGAAGCACTGATAAATGATAAAGAGCGCACCGCAGACAACTGAACAAGCAAAACCACCCTAAAGCACCCAGGCCCTAAACGGCAAAACTTAACCAGATCCTTCTCGGAACCTACAGTTTAGCGCCCATAGGGATGTCCTCAGTCCAAGATTTTTTCTTGGCCATCTCTGTGATGAAGTGGGCCAGGGTGAAGCCCCAACCACCAATGGACTCAGCAACGCTCAGGGAGCCTCTCCCAAACACCACGTTGCCGTCCTCCACACACCTATTTTCGGGCTGAAAGAGCAGGAATCGTGTGTCCACTCTTGCCATTCAGCAATTACCGCAAATACTGACCGCGGCTCATGTAGAAACAACTTTATAGGCATAGGGGTTCTATTTTCGCTCCGTATTTCTATCGTAGGAAGCGCTGCATCAATTTCAGCGTCCTTGAATACCACAAGTTGTGAATCTCTTGCGCTAAGAGCGCTTAAAGTGATTTTTTACAAAGATCTTGCCACCCCTAAACCCTAAACCCTAAACCCTAACTCTACGCACTCAAAAACGTCTTCTCCAATCAGGTCCGAGCGACAGAGGCTTCAAGGATGGAACGCCCTCAATCCTCGGTTGGGGTTTACCACTACCTGTACCCCAAATTAGGTAGAATAATGGCCCCAAAAACCTAAAATCAGCCCAAAAGGCACTTATTCTACATACTTTTGGGGTCCAGGTATGGGATATTTGACCCTAAAATTCCCCATTAGGACCCTAATAAGGGTTGGCTAACGTACACGTAAGGTCTCAAAGCCCATCGTGGTAAGCTTTAGGCGCTTGGGGCTCTAGGAGTCTAAGGGTTTGGGATACTCTTGAAAGTCCCCGCCTAACCGTTATAACCTGAAACAAAAACAAAACCCCGAGAGTCTTCAAGAAATAGAATTGTAGACAACTGCTTCCGCGTTGGGATACTACTGGAGCTATTGTGGCAACTATTTACATCCCTTATTCGGGTTTAGTATAGGAAGAATTCAACAAGATCCCACCAAGAGTCATGCTGTTCAGCCTCTCCAAGATGCTATCCAAATTTGAAAAATACTGGTGTTGCTTTGTTGCACTCTTTACCAAGAATCATGCTGTTCAGCCTCTCCAGTATGTTGCAGAGACGCTGGTAGCACAGCTCGTTGTCAGGTTCCAGTGACAGCAGCTTGTCCTACAACAGTTCTTTTGGGTTACTGCTGAAAAGGTGTAGTAATGTTGAGGATTTGTGGTATAGGGTAGTATAAGGCAAATATATTTGTACATCCCATATTCGGGTTGTTCGGTCTGGTAACAAGTGGATTGTTTTTGAAATTTGACCAGAGGAAACCCCACGAGTCTATAAACATCGACGAGAGACAGACCCTCTTCAGATCCCCTCTTCTAATAATGACCCCCCCGCCCCATCGCCTAAGAATAAATAGGCCCAATAGACTACCATCATGCAATGGGAGAAGTTTTCGGGGAATGGTATGTGTTGAAGATTTTTGGGTGTGATTTGCTTGTTGTGTATTGTGACGGCTTTGATATGGGAGTTTCTCATCGAAGGGGCGATAAGCATGGTTTAAATAGTTGGAGAGTCGCACGAACTTCCGCAACCCTGAAAATCTAATTATCGGACGATGGACTAGCTCAAAGACTTTGAGTTTGAGATCTGAGGTTTGTAACTCACTTCCTTAACCTAGTCCTAAATGCCAAGCCCGAAACCCTATCCCCAAAAAAAACTAAACTCCTTGCCCTAAAGCTTAAAGCCTATACCATGGCCCTATAGTGTCCAGCTTGTTCAGAAACAGGACCGGCTGCAGTCCACGGGCCACAGCCGTGCCAAACACCTGACATCCCTCACTTGAAGGCTCATACTACGTACAGCTGGATCCTTTCGAAGGGTGTAGAGGGGAAAAATGGTGTTTTAAGGATATGTTGGGCTTAGGGTTGGATTCATGCTTGGACTCAGTAACTACTTATGACTAGGCTCATTACCATGCCAAACCCCCCTGAGGTACGTTACCTCAATTACAAGTACGGTCATAGGCCCTGTTATGAACCTCCGACGTCCAATGAACCTCCGAACTGAGGTTTAGGATTCAAGGTTTGGGGGTCCTGCTTGGAGAGGTCGTTGTAGAGCTTCCTAGGTTCAGCAAGTAGGATACTCGATAGGGGGGGAGGGTTCGTAGATTGGGAGGCCCGTATAGAAACTTAGTCATATATGGAAAAAACAAGAGATTTTGGCGGTTCCTGCTCAGGATTGTAATGATTTCTTTGAGAAGCTTCCACGTGTCTTACTTGACCCTACACCCTAAATCCAAAACCTTGAATCGTTTGGAAAAACATCCTCAGCCAAGCCCACGCTCTAAGTATGCAATCTGCCGCTGACTCGTTCATGCGAGCCATTGTCTAAACTCCTAAAATCTCCCTTAATAGTCCCTAGAATAGTCCTTTATATAATCCCCTATATAGCTCCATTGCAAGAGTTTAGACTATAGCTCACGTGGAGTTGTTGTTTTGGAGTCCCGGGTCATAGTGTGTCTGTACCATTCAGAACCCGAGCCACAGCAGACCCAATGGGTCCAAGGACCAAAATAAAATGAGTTTAGGGCCCAAATACTATAATATTCATTGTATTTGGGCCCTACAACTCTATTGTTTGAGTCCTGGGCCCATAGGGAGGGTATTCAAGCGGGAGTATGGTACGAGCGCAACAGGGAATGAGAAAACAAAAACTGTACATGGCCTGCCACTGTCCTAGATACTGCCAAGCATGATTTCAGAAAGACTCACGGAAGCCCTTAGTACCTCAATTCTCAAACCCTTTAACCTAGGGGTTATACAAGTTATATAGGGAGATATAGGGTTCTATGGTGATTTGGGTTTCCCAAGATTAGGGATACCAGATTCCAACGACCCTAAACCTCAGCCCAAGCCTAAATGCACTGAAAGGCCTCGACCCAAGCCCTACTTCTGCTTATAACTGGGTCCCCTTGAAGGCTTTTGAAGGATCTATACGGATACACAGGGTTTGGGATGTAGAGTTTATGGTTCATGGGTGTCAGGAACTGTATACCTACATCTGGGCTTATTACAATGCTTCTATGTTGAAGGAACCTACGTAAGTTCAATTCATAGCTCTACAAGTCGGGAAATAGGCCCAGTCAGTAACAGATACTAAGTCCAACGCACCTTAAACTTTAAACCCAACATCAACCCTAATTATCCCTAAATATCCCATACGTCCCTATAACCCTTGTAAAGGGGCCCAGTTTGTTTCAATTAAGACCCCGGGAGCCTGGCAGAAGCTTTCTGTAAGGCCTTCGGCGCAATCCACCACTAAGAGAATGCCATCCGCAAGCGGAAGGCAGTCAGTAATCCTCTCACACACGGTTTAAGGTTACGTACATCATACGAGCTAGAATCTAAACTTCTAGTATCCCCCTCATAAGCCCCAAAATATTCTCATATATTTTCCTTTAACAGAGTCTATAGACCACAGCTCATATTGGGATTCTATGCAGGGATAAGGGTTGTAAAGGGATGAATAGGGATAGTATCCCAAGGGGGAGGTAGTCAGCAATCCTCTTACACATGGATTTATCTAGGGATGTGTAGGATATGTTCTACAGGTTTGGGGGAATTCGGGATTCGGGGTTCCAGATTTGTGGGATATTACCCAATTATAGAGAATCAGCGCGAAAAGAACATGGAAAATGAAATGACAGCGATAGCTAGACGGAACTAAAATGGGGTTAGTGCCCTACCCTAATGTCAGAACCCACTTAATAGTACATGATCCCAGTATTAGGGGGGCGAGGGGGTGAGGAGCATTTTCTCTTTCAGGGTAGGCGATTACTTGTGGTCAGTGCCCCTAAGGGACCCAAATAAGATGGTTTTAGGGCCCAAATACTATAATATTAATGGTATTTGGGCCCTAAAGCCCTATTATTTGGGTCCGAGGACCCTCAGGGTACTGTATGAAGAAGTGGATGAGAACGCGCCAGCAAGTCTTCGCCACGTTGTGCTGAATTTGAAAGGCGCGCTGTCCTAAACCCTAAACCCTTAACTTGGGGCTATAGTTAGGGTTTAGGGTTTAGGGTCTGGGGATAGTCCCCCTTAAGTAAATGGAATATGGCTTGGGGTATATTATAATTAGATCCTTATACACCCCATATTCTTTCTACTTAAGGGGGACTGTAGTCCAAGGGGTCGGGTAAATTGGGCTTACCATCCTACCGAACAAGCATGGCAGCTGATATGGTCCCTTCAACTTCTCAACTGACCTTAGTTCTTGTAGGGCCCGTACTTGGATTGCATGTGAGGGCTTGGGGCAAAAGCGAGCTCAGAGCTGGACCGTCAGAGAGTAAGCGCATGTGCGAAGATAAGCAATAATCCTGAAGCCCCAGTCTGTTAGCCTACTTAGAAAAATCAAAGCCCCAGGCCCGCAAATCAGGACTCTTTCCCATTTTCTTTACGATTTGATTCTCCATTCCCCAAACCCTGAAACCGGAATAGAAAATTAAAAAAATCACATTTCACGACCCATCTTCTTTTCCAGTAGATTCCTTCATAATCCCCTGAGCCCTGGATATCCGTAGCTATCCCTCTATACCCCAAAATATCCATAGAAAAACCCTAAACCTTGGATACTGCCCCCACTCAGTAACAGTTGGATAATACGTATAGTATGGTTATATATAGCCCTTAATAGGACCCCTAACATAGACTGTTACTGGGTGGGGGCAGTACCCAACCTAAACCCTTGGCCGCAGGAGCCCCTAACCTCCTTAAGCGATTTAGCAAGCACGTACAGGCAGTGGCCCCCTCGTTATAAGTGTACCGAGGGTTTAGGGGTTTATGGTTGGACCCCCCGCCCTGTAAGAGCGATATGGAAGAAATATAAAAGGACCCGGATTTAATTACCACTCGCCCTTTATAGTCACTATTGCTATGTGGGGGGGGGGGGTCCGCCTAACTTACAGCTTGCAGAGTAGACCACTAAGTTTACAAGTCCCATGAATCATCATTCATGGGATGTGTTAATAAAGGTCATGTAACTCGAAGAACTCTAGGGCACATTATGAAACACTAGCGCTCTCTACCAATAAAGATGACAACGGACATGATGATGCATTATGGAAGCTTGGATTGTCGCTTGTGCCTACGGAAGCCAACAATCAAGCCCTTGAGCTCATTATCCGAACCAGTAACCCTTTGGCCCCTTCATACCAAAGTGCGTGAACCCGACGCTCACAAAGTGCGTGAACCCGACGCTCACCCAAACTGACATGGATGCTCATATGTCCCTCATTTCAAAACCCTAAACCCCAAATCCTAAACCCCAATCAATAGTCGCTACGAGCTATAGTTATAACTCTTCTTAGTACAGTTGAATTTATGGAATCTGTACTTAACCGACGCGTAACCCGCCTATAAACTTAATACGGGGGGGGGGGAAACCCCGAATCCTTAACGCCATAGATTCTAAACCCTTGAACCCGGAACCCCGTCGACCTTAAGCTCTTTATGAAACCCATGGACCCTAAATCCATTATGAACCCCATAGTACCCATAGACCCCAAGCCCCTTATGAAACCCATAGACTTTAAACACCTTATGAACACTTGTAGACCCTACGTAAAGCCCTTATGAAGCCCATACACCCTGAACCCTAAACCCTAAATTACCCGATACAGCCCCCATCAAAGAGCCGAGAATCTGCTGGACATCCGCAAAGTGCGGGGCTACGAGCTGGAGCCTGACTGTCCGCTTGCTTTCGGTGTGCCAAGGTTTAGGGATTAGGGATTGGGATTTAGGGTTTGGGGTTTAGGGATTTAGGGTTTGGGGTTTAGGGTTTGGGTTTCGGGATTTAGGGTTTGGGGTTTAGGGTTTAGGATTATAGTGCCCCTGAAGCAGATAGAATCCGCCGACCTTGGGGGGCGTGTTGGATGGTTGCCGAAGGCGGAGAGGGTGAAAACCCTCTTCCTTTCTCCCTCACAGCCCCAAAACGCGGTGGGGGGGGGAGGGGGGGGGTGGTAGGGGGGGTATCCCGGCTTCGTTTCCCTGCAGGTCCCCACCTCCGAAGCAGCCGTTTCAGCCGACACCCACGCCTTCGCCAGGCTCCCACCAGGAGGTTTGCGAAAAATGAGAGGTTTGGGTGGTTTTTGTGGGGAAAAGGCCCCAGGCCCCTGGTGGGCCGGGCCCCAAGCCCTGGGGCCCGGGCCCCAAGCCCCCTGGAGACCTGGCCCACAGGCCCCTGGGGCCTGGATC
>CAJNIZ010046363.1:18728-35635 GCA_905231905.1 Symbiodinium pilosum | reverse complement strand
CCTGAGAGTCCCTAGGAGTTTAGGGTTTGGAGTTTAGAGGCTTGTACTGGATATCAACTGGAAATTGCAATGGCATAGAAATGGACAATGACCTGGTAAGTTCAGGGGGTATGTCAAGTGTTTGACAATGTAGAGGATTAGGGGTTTGGGTTTCTGGTTTGGCATCTCTGTTTCAGGGATTCCTAATAGTACGTGTTACCAATACGTGTTACCAATAATGTAGTCCAACTTTCTTCAGTAACCCAAACATTGGCTACTCATTTGACTTCTGAAAGGATGCTCCCATGCTGTTCCCGATGTACACGGTTTCGGCTGACAGACTGCTGGCAATGACCAAGATCGACACCCATGAGGAGCTGAAGGCAAAGGTTTGCGAATATTGGCCTTCCAGAAATATTTAGGGTTTAGGCGTAAGATTCAGGTTTTATGGCGTAGGGCATGGGAGTCCCTATAGCAGGGACTGTAGTAATTTGAGGCCCGCCTACACTGTAGAAAGAACACGAATTTCATACACTCTTCAGTCTGCGGGCAAAATGCGCGACTTGGTGGCGTCCATCGATTTGGCCTCCCTAAAGCCAAACCAGACGAACTATGGGAGTGTGAAACCTTGAACACTATAAACCCCAAACCACATTGACTCTCTTTTCCCACACGCAGCATTATGCCCTTTGGGTCCTGGAAGCTGTTGAAAGATATTTGATTTTCTTGTATAGGCGCTTTGTCTGTAGGGTGTTGTATGATAATGTTTGCAGGGTTTGGATGTCAGATCAACCCGTGGCAGATAGAAAACTGTAGTCATCCACCTATCTTTGCGAAGTTTCAGTGCATTTGTGATGGTGATGATGGCTCGCATCGTTTGTTCGCGACTGTAAGCGTAGCTCTTTCTGTAGCGGTCACAGCTACGAACCCCACCACTCTGCCTACACTTGCTGCTGTTTGAGATGCTAGGGACACAACTAGTGCTGCCACGTCTTTGAAGATCCCTTCTTCTCCTTTCCCTGCTGTTTGTACAACTGCAAGTGCTGCTGACTGCTGCACTGCATCATTGCTGCTGCTGCTGCTGCTGCTGCGGCATTACCACGATGGTGACAACACCAACGAGGACGAGGAGAAGGAAGATCACCATGCCGGCGGCAGCAGCCCTAGGAGCAGCAGCAACAGCAGCTGCAGCAGCAGCAGTCTCGGCAGCAGCAGCAGCAGCAGCAGCCCCGGCAGCAGCAGCCCCAGCAGCAGCAGCTGTGCACAGGGACCTCACTAGTATGTTTCTTTTTTAATATTCTGAGTAGTATTGTAATCTTGCTCCTATTTGTATTTCTAGGGGTTACATGGGTGGGATATAGGAATATCTTGGGATATCTAGGGTTTAGGGTTTGTGGCGATTATCCCAGTAATGTAGAATCAAACGGAAAAGAACATAGAACATGAAATGGCTATGAGTTTACTGACTTTGGGTTTGCTCCTGTTGTTATATTTGCACGGCCACATTATGGCTAGTGTTCATATTGGTTGTATTACTGCTGCTTCTGCCGCTATTACACTATTGCAGGTCGCCGAACTACAGCTAGCACTGTTATCATGATCGCTAGTATTATTGCGCCTACAAAGAATTCGAGAAGAAGCATGATCCTTCTGAACAAGTGTCCCCTTCACACACCCTCAACTGTTCTGGGCTAGCGAAAAAGGGTTCTGTGAAATCGTGTAGCTCTTATACTCGGTACTATGCTGTGCAGGCTAGGGGTGATATCGTGGTCTTCGATGACAGCCTGGGGAATGCGGGCTTTATCTCGCACCAGTGGGTTGCCAAGCAACACCCTGACCCTGACTCTGGGCTCTTCTGTAGTACCCTAAACTTTCAATTCTAGAATCAAAGCCCCAAAAGCCTTTTTGATTCGTAGACCTGAAGCCCTAAGCCCTGAATCCTAGACCCTAAATCCTAAACCATACATCCCAGGCATTAAACCCTGAACCATACGTGGGACCTTGGGGCTCAGGTTGTATGGATGAGTGAAATCCTGAATCTGTTGTTGCACCACCTCTCTGAATTCAAGCTCCTAATTTGTATTCCTACCGTAGGCATCTAAGTTGACAAATGGCACCCGCATTTGGCCCTAAAGTCTTTAAATCGTACCTACTAAACCCTAAACCCTAAACCCGAATCTCCAGGGTATCCTCCCCCAAGCAACCATGGAAATTGATGTACGCCCCTTTCAAGGGATACTATAGGGTTTAGGGTTTAGGGTTTCAAGGGAGACTCGGGCTTTTATGGCTCCTTTCGGCTTCTAAACCCACCTACTCCCTAAACCTACTACTAGAGCGCGACTCTGATCCAGGTCCTGTAGGGGCTCACGCCCGGAGCAGTCTTTAGTTTGTTTGGGTCTGCATTGGGAACTGACCACATCCTGTAGCAGCCTGGAATAGCAGCTTATTCTATTATTAGATGCTCTATCCATTTATTACATTGTGATTTGCTATTGTTAGTATCGTCTACCAGTTACTGGGTGGGCGCAGTACCGGAGCCCGTGCTGGGTTACAAGTTACAACCGCAAGTGTGGAAAGCTACATCCAAATCCTTCTTTTGTAGGTTCAGGGTGGTTCAAGTTGGTACTTTTCATCCCAGGATCATTTTTATCATACAGACGCAACTGGGTTACAATGACCTTGAAGCTCAAAGGACAGATGTGCAAGGTTCAGCATTTGGGGATTTAGGCCCGAGTCCACATCTTAACTCCCAAAACCCTAACACCCTGAATCCCTAAGCCTAAGCCCCGAAGCCGCTAGAATCTGCTCGGGAAGCCCAACCTAAACCCCAAAAGTATGAGAAATAATAGACCTAAACCCTTACAAACAACCATAAAGGCAAGTGTTCTACATACTTTTGGGGGGTTTAGGAAGTCCTAGACCCTGAACCCCCTAGCCCCAAAACTCCAGAATCTGCTCTAAAGCCCAAGTCCTCAACCCTGAGACCCTAGCTCCTAAACCCTAAACCCTATTCCCCTAAACCCCAGAACCCTAAACCCTAAACCCTAAATCGTGGCACTTAGGAGTTCAAGCAGATGCAAATTCTGAAGGATGCCATGGGGCTTCTCCTAGGCTGGCCAACTGAAAGCGACCTGACCCAAGCCTAAACCCTAAAACCCGCCTAAACCCTAAAAACCCTAAAGCTCTAGACCCTGAAACCCTAAAGCTCTAAAGCCCTAAAGCTCTAAACCCTTAAACTCTACAGCCCTAAGGGAATAGTACCAAGATGTCCTTAAATTGGGAATTGAAATTATCCTAAACTACCCTGTCCTAGGTGGCCAAGGATCCATCTCGCTGGACACCTTGGCTTGTTTGAACACGTTTTAGGGTTTTTAGGGTTTTAGGGGTTAGGGTTTAGGGTTTTAGGGTTTTAGGGGTTTAGGGGTTTAAGAGTTTAGGGGTTAGGGCTTAGGGTTCTGTGTGGGCTAGTATGATTCAGGGTTTGGTGTTGTATTGTTTGGTGTGTTTCCTCTTTGGGTGCCTTCTTCCTCATATTGGCCTCCCTAAGCCCATGAGTTTGCTAGATTACTATTATGAGATCTTGGCGGTTACACACTATACATCAGCGGAATAATTAATTTTGCATTTTGCTTGCATTTTTTTGCGTTGTTGGTTTGCATTTTTTTTGCATTTGTTTTTTGCTTGCATTTTTTTGCGTTGTTGGTTTGCATTTTTTTTGCATTTGTTTTTTGCTTGCATTTTTTGCGTTGTTGGTTTGCATTTTTTTTGCGTTTGTTTTTTGCTTGTATTTTTTTCGTGTTGCTTGCTTGCATGTCTTGGGTAATTCGTATTTCCTTGTGCTCCTGCTGCCTTTCTGCTTTGGTGTAAGCCGTGTATCCTTGTGTTGCAAGATGCCATACCTCTTTCTTGTTGCTGGAGCTTTGTCTGTTGCCTGCATGTGCTTGTTGCGTGCCTGAGCGTTGGTTTTGTTCTATTCCTGGGATGTCTTATAGCATATAGGAATATTGGCTGCTTCGCATGAGAGGCCAAGAGACAGGAGCTGGCGCTACCGCCGCACCACCACCAAGACCACGACCACCATGACCACTGCCACACCACCACAATCACCCGCTGCAAGCGCCATCACGGCCATCACCACCGATACACCACCGCCGTGACCACCAATCGCTGCCCACAGCAGCGCCGCCGTTATCTAATTCACCACGACCGCCGCCGCTGCGCAATCCACCACCACTCCACCTATTTCCAATTCGTCGCAAGCGCCGCTACCTGCTACCTGCAAAACCATCATGACTGTCAATATCCTCACCACATGAGTTGGTTGCTTCCTAACTAACTCAGTTGCAGTGCCTGGAAAGTCCTTGTCCTGGCAAAGTGCTAGAGCTCAGTGTTGCATGTGTCCAAACTTTGCCCACAGCTGACACCCCTGGCTGCAGGCTAGTGCCTGTACCTGTAACTCGACCCATTGATCATGTGCTTCAACCATGGAACTGGTTATGGAATGAGCCACAGCTACTTACATTGTCTTGGGCGTATGTACATGCATGATTACCAGCCGAGGGCTAGGACCTGCTACTGCTAGGGGCTAAGGCTAGGGGTGCGTAGGCGTAGACCTCAGTTTTGGCCACGTTTGCCGTGGTGACCTGCAATGGGCTGGGGAGAGGCCTTTGAGGAAGAGTGTGAGCTCAGCCAGAGCACCGACCAGCAGGTCGCTGAAGCACTGGATAGCCGATCAGAAACTGATGATGAGTCCGCAGATGCACCAGGTGGCTGTGGAGCCAGCGCTTCCACACGCACTGGGCAGGACAACTCTTCATTGATCGAAGCTCCAAGGGCTGGCTTGGCCTTGTGGTGGGTCCAGAAGATCTTGATGGCAGCGCGCTCGTTGCGCAGCCAGCCCTTTCAGGTGATGGCACACGGCACCAAGCTGAGAGTCGTGTCTGGCTGTACTGGATGCTCTGCAGAGGCAGCTGTGCTACAGGCAGGGGCAATGCTGCGCTGTACACTGTAGCTTGGGTGTATTGGGGGTGGTGGAACATTCTGTGGTGCTGCAGCTGGAATTGCAATCTAGAATCAGTGCCTGTGTTCAGGCATTGGATGTGCCGTTCATTGTGGTTTCGGCTTCAGAGCAGAATGCCGAGTACCGCAAGTTCTTCTTGCAGAACTACCCTGGGAAGTTCCAGCATGTCTTTTGCAAGCTCGAGGATCAGCTGAAGGAAGGTGCTTGCAGCCTTCACAACTGTGAAGCCACTTGTGTGTCTAGGTCGGACAGAAGCAACATCGACCTCATGATAACAGGTAGCCCTTGCGACCCTTTCTCGCTACAGCGTGCAAAACGCTTCAGCCACGATGGAGTCAAGTGCCACCCCGATTTCCTCACGACAATGAAGTCAGTAGTGTCTATGTACAGCCTGTACGAGCCACGCGTAGCCATACTGGAACAAGTCAAGGGATTCACAATGCCCTTTGAAGTCGGCACCACTGAGAGTCCAATGGACAGGCTGGTGGGTGGGCGGGACTGGGGTGGAGGTATGTCTAAGAGTCTACGCAACGTCCAAGAGTCCAAGCTAACGGGCTGCACTTAGCTTAGCTGCTAGCTCCAGCATTTCTGCTAGTGCCCAGGCGCCAGGTGCTCTGAAGGAGTTCAGGGTTTTGTGCCAGATCCCATTTTTTGTTTTTGAGGGGTTCCCGAAACACCCGAAGCCCGAGCCCGAATCCCACCCAAACTGGATACAGATAAGTCCTGGCTAAGAAGGACACGCGACGTGCGCATGCTTTCTAGAATGTAGAATGAAGCCCGATACTCAGTAATGACTAATGACTAATTATTGATGCAGACAACAACCCAAGGGCCCAGCCTAGTTTCCAAGCAACATGCTGAGATCCTACGGTCCTAGACTCCTCACCTAGAATCCTATAGAATCCTAGATGGCTTTCTAACTTACTTTGCAGTACAAGGTCCAAACCACAACTTACTTCTCTCAGAAGCATCATCATCATCAGCAGCAGGGGCCATACTCGGGGATCGTGGGGGGTCTGCAACAGCAACTCTTTGTCCCTACATTCACTGTCCTGAGAGGTGGATGTACAATGTACTGTTTTCAATATGTACTGAAACTGCTATGAGCTACTAATAACAACACTACTTGCTTGTGGTCCTCAGTACACAATTGCCCAGCAAGCAACCATGGACAATGGCGATCCGATAGTAAATATGGTTACCTTAAAACCCCAAATGTTCCCCTGCTACTATGATGTAGAAAAATTGCAGGCTTCTGGCTACGTTGGCTACCTGCAAGTGGACCCGCGGGGGCTACTACTTCGTGAAGTGGCACCTGGACGCACGGATCTTCCTCCAGATCTCACGACCCAGGCTTGCTTCCACCAGGGTTTGGGGCGTAGGCTTAGTGTTAGGGCAGGATTATAGACTGCATAGTTGGGTGGGGTGGGATTTGTGTTTCCTTGTACATTTTCAGAACCAGTTGGATTTTGGGACAGTTTGGGACTTGCAACTACTTGGCCACCACCACATAGGAGTTGAGTAGTTCCTGGCCGCTAGGAGATAGGGCTGGTTAGGGGTTGTAACAGGTAACAGGTAATAGTGGGGGCGCAATTATTTCATGGGACGCATGTCTGACCTTTGAGGAAAGTAGGGCGGTAACGAACTGATTGCTTGAGGGATGGGGCTTTCTTGTCAGTCTTGTCACTCACAAAGCCACAATTTTAAGATTTGAAGCACCCCAAGTCCCCAAGTACCCTGACCCTGACCCTGACCCAACCTGGAAGTATGCTCCCTTAGAAGCCTTAGACCCAAACTTGAGCTCGTACACAATCCTACATCCAAACAGCCCTGACCCAACGTCACAGCTTTCAGCCCTAAGCCCTAAGCTTCAGCCACAAGCTTCAGAGTGACCACATCATTATTTCTTTTGTGAAAACAAAGAACTCACCTCAGGCAAGGCCACATGACCAGGTTTCGTGGGGGGAACAGTGTTATATAAGACTCCAACCCTTGCGTGTCAGAGTGCGGCTGTGCACATTTCTCTAGACTCTAGACTCACCCTTGTATTGTAGGTGCAGCAGCCAGCTAGCAGCTAGCAGCCAGAGTTGACAGCGCACGGCATACTGGTTGTGTTTCGGGGAAACCATAGGCCATAGGCAGCTACATTACATATGGTGTTGTATCCAGGGAGTTACATTGACATCAACTTGGGCTTGGAGCAACTAGGAAGCTTTCTGCTAGCTAGCAGACCAGGTGCAGCAAATGAGGGTCACAAGTGACAGTTGCTGCTTCCGGGAAGGCAAGCGCATCCACGGGAAACCTTCATATCCGCCATGATGAGTCCTACTAGTCACAGTCCTACCCTGTGATAGTAGTGTTGCTGCTCCGTGTGCTTTTTTGAGCCAATGTGTGCTTACTCTAGTAACTCCCTAGTAATGATATGTCATGTTTCAAGCCAGAATGCTTTGATTCCAGCATAGCAGCAGGGTGGATGAGGGCAGCAAATGCTTTCAGTGCCCCGGCACACACTGACAGCAACACACGCAGAAGCTGCTCAAGAGCTCTAAACGTCACACTCATAGTCATGGTTGTCATGGACATGAATCCCATCAGCAGGGTATTCATTTCATGATGTTGTGCCAGCTTGGTGCAGGCGCATGCCTCACTGCATTGATTAACCTGGGGCCACCGTGTCACCAAGTCACTAAGTTTGCAGCCTAGTTGTGGCCACCGGCCAACTTGCGTCGCATGTCTGGATGGCTAGATGCGTTGGACGAGGAAGTGGCTGATGATGATGATGATGCACAGATGGCTGATGCCCAGCCACCTGCCACAGAGCAAGCAGGTGGATCACATGGATCCAGGGGCCCTGTGATCTCGTCTTCGCGCACGCAGGCCTCGCAGAGTCACCCACCAACTTGTCCACTGAGGGGGCGGGGGAGAGGCAGACCTCATGGCAGTAGATTGTTTCATGAGAAGCGGAAAGCTGCGGAAGAAGAACAACGTGCAACTCAGCAAGGTACTGACTTGGTGGAGACACCATTGGAGAAGGCGCGACGAGTTCTCAAGGAGAAGCGCCTCCAAGAGTCCAAAACAAAGCCGGACCGACGTCCTGCAGTTGCTGATGGACGCCTGCAAAGGTTTGGTGAGATAACTCACATGGGAGCTGTTGGCTCAATGGTGCAACGCAATCTGCTATCCGTGGCTGCAGAGTCGCGAGTGGGCCAAGAGGGTGAGTCAGGCGGCGACAACATTTTGCAAGCTCACCTGCGCGGACAGCTGCTGACAACTCCCTGGAAGGCTTTGTCAAACATATTCTCTGAATCTGCGAGCGTTGTGGCGTCAAAGGCTCGTTCAGCGGGGGCTGCAGTTGTGGAGCTAGGCAGTTGGCTGTGGTCTGCCATGTGCACATCCCTGCAGCCACTCTACGATTCTGAAATACAGGCGCCTGGTTCTAGGCCTCGTCTAAGGCCCATGCTATACGTCATGAGATTGCGCTATGATGAGACACCTTCCAAAGTTCGCGTGGTCACGGGCGAGCAGCATGGTACTGTGGTGCTGCCGAACCAGCCAAGCCGTGCAGAAGCTGCTCGTGGCGAATTAGCCACCAATGCTGAGGTTCTCGCAACCCTGCAGGAAGCACGGAAACGCTCAGGTGGCAATCAGCCGCTGCATGGCGGCGATCTGGTGGAAATGTCTACACAGTCCAAGATCATACAGTCCGAGTATTGCACTGGCATGCTTTTCAAGGATTACTTGTCTGGGCAATACTTTTGGGTTTGGGGAGAGCTGCCGACATGGCTGATGGCAGTCGGCCGCTGCACAGGGGAGAACACCCGCCGCTGCATCATGGATGTGGTGGAAGCCGCGCCTGAAATGCGTCGTGTCTGGTCTCCCTTCGAGATGAAGTTGCGGGTGTCCATCACTGACCGCTTTGGTGCGAACGGCCGTGCAGAGGCAGGACTTACTGAGGAGGGCTTTCTTCCAGAGTTCCCATTCTGCCATGTGGCATGTGACGTGCATCGCCTGTCCACTGCCACTGGCAACGCAACGATGCTGATGTCGGAGGATGTGTCCGGCGTCCTGAACACAGGACTGGCGTGTGGCTCACTTGGTACCACACGCAGGCTACGGGAGATCCTTGCACAGATCTTGGAGCAAGATCTGGAAGTCGAGTTTGGTGCCCCCCCAACTGGACCAGTGGCAGAGCATGCTTCAGCAATGCTCGACCTTCTTCTGCCGTCAGATGCTCCTTCCCGTGCACAGCGCAAACAGAACTGCTTGAGAAAGTTCATACTTCGCAGGTTCTTGATTCTTGGTTTCAATCCCATGAACAACACTTTTCTGTTGTTGGTTGGATGTCCAGTAGCTCCGCAAGTGACCATAAGTGTAGTGGTAGCTATAGCTGAGTAGCCTGCTGAATAATTCTGGGGGCCTGTTCCTGCGGCAATGCGTTTTATTGCGCCTGTGGACCCAGACATTACCGAGAGGTTTGGCTGTTTGTCTGGGCTGTGTCTGCAGCGGCTATGATGTTTAAGTACTGGGTCATGATTCCCACGCCCTAAGCCTTCGAGCCTTCACGAGCTTTGCTTGTTTTGTGTTGCAATGATCGGTGTGGGGGTTTGGGATTCCAGCAGCAAGTAAGTCTGTAGACTAGAAATCTAGGACTGAGTAGGCCCACGATGAAGATTAAACACAAATTGTGTACTGAGTGATTTATGGGCAGCCATACTCAGTTTTGTGTAGTAGTCAGAGTAGCCAGCGTGTCCGCGCATTGATCATGACACGTCTGTTGGCGGTTAGGGCTGTGACAGTGCAAAGCATTAGAGCTTCTGGTGGTGAGCAACCCAGCCACGATTATGAACAGTGCTGCTCTGCCCTGCTGCAACACACAGTCTTCTTGCTGGAAAGGTATCGGCTGCCGCCTTGTGTATACCGGTAGGTATACTGAGTAGCTGCTGTAGCTGGAGGTGTGGTTATTCCTGCGCCACAGTGTATCAGTGATCGCCAGTGCCCTCTATTTTTTTTCTCAATTAGGAGTGTACTCTACCTGCAGACGGCAGCTAGCTGCTAGCCAATGAGCAGCTCATGTCACTGGCCAAGTACCATGCTCACAGCAGCTGAGGAATGGGGACCTTGCCAGCCCACGAATCCGTCACCACTGCTGTTACGGTTGCTGCCGATCTGAGGCAGCTACACGGGCGCTCTTTCGAACTTATGTAGTGTGGGCTTTGATCCCTGCCCGAATACCCGTGTACTCCCGGAAATCATGGGTGGGGTATGACTTGGCTGTGGATGCAATCGCGCTGTTGGAGGCCCACCACGGCTTGTTCTCGCAACTGATGAACAAATTCGTGGGCCCACCCAGGCTTGGTCCTACTACTGCAGGACAGGCGCCAGACGAGAGACCTGGCCGGGGATGGCTAGATGCTATGGACGCAGAGGCTTTTGTTGATGCGCAGCTGTTGCAAGGGCCACAAGGGCAGCCAGCAGCGCCCGAAGGCGAGCAGCAAGTGGAGGCAGGGGCTGTGGAACAAAACGGAGACTATTGGGCGGAATTCAACCGCAGAAAGAAGCTGGACGTGCAGACATGGTATGGCGCAAACCCTGGGCGTCGGCTGCTGTTGCTGAAAGAGTTGCTGGCTATTATGTTGGGACTCATGGCGCATTTCCTTTATGTTGGCAGCAAGCGTTGGGAAGAGAAGCAAATGTTGAAGGCTGCGCGGGGGCAAACACGCAAGTTCCTGGTGGTGGAAGCTGCTCTTGGGAGGCCGGTGGCAGATGCCATGACTCGTCTGAAAAACCTGGTGCAGAGACCTATGCAAGCTATCCCTTTCAGTGAGGTTGGTGCAGCATTAGCATCTTTGCGCTTCCGCCTGAGCTCTGCTGCGCTGACAGCGATGCACGTTCTGATACGCACGCCTCGCACAAATCCGCCCTACAGTGTTTTTGCACTCCTGGCACCTGAGGAGCAGGCCCGTGTGGATGCTCAGAACAAGCTCTGCTCCACTCCGCGCTGCATGTGGGACCAGCTCTACACCTTACTGCGGAGCAAGTTTCCTGAAGACCAGGAGCTCTTGCAAACAGATTGCCAAGCTGTTTTGCTGGCTTTAGCTGCAGTATATGCAGTGGACATCAGCGCCATTGAATCACGGCACGCATCCACACGTGAATTCACGACGCTAAGGTCGAGAGGCTGGGTGCCAAACTTAGAAGCTGTTGGTTCCAAGTTTGTGACACAGCGCTATGCCAATGCACCATCTCAGACAGAGCGCCAAGCAAGTGCAAGTGACGGTGCACCAGCAAAAGCTCGGCGGGGCGGCGGCGGTGCTTGGAGAGCATTTGTGGCTGACGTGAGCTCTGGGAGCCAGATCAAGGACTTTCGCAGCCTAGGTGAGCAATACCGGGCACTCTCCGACGCAGAGAGGGCGCACTACCAGGAGGCAGGCGCAGCTGGAACTGTTGCCCACAAGGCCGGTTTCCCTTCCTTCGGCCCACGGGATCGAAGGCCAAAAGGCATTGTGCCGCCACGAGCATTGCCAGGCACCGTGACAGAAACTGGGGCACTGGTTGCACTTGACACAGAGCGTGAGTGGCAAGTTGCGCCTTACACTGGCCCCACATTTGAGGACGCGCTGGAGGAATATGCGCTGCAGCTGAATCGTGCATTGGGCACTGATGCTCTAACCAAGCAGGAGGGACAGGAGCTGCTGAGTTTTCAGCAGGAGGTCCCTCAAAATATTGACATGCTCACAGCGCTGCAGCCGCACTCCGAGCTTGCTACAGGGCTGGCCCGCGATGTTTTTGCAAAAGATTCTACAGCTTCAGCAGGCATCAACATGACTGGTTTCAGCTGGCTCCCTCCCACAGCAGCTTTGGTGGAGGCCTGTATCCTGCAGGGTCTCAGCTAACAGCTCAGGCATCACTAGGCAGTAGTAAGTAGTACTAGGAAGCCGCCAGGGTCACTAGGGCTAGGGCCACTGGGTTGAATTGGATTTCCTTCATGGTACCAGAAGGACATTGGTGCATGTTGTTTTCTGTGGCAGCAGTAGTAGCAGCAGAGTCATCGTCGCAGCAGCCGTTGTCCTTGTCATAGCATAGCAGTAGTAACTCAGTAGTAGTAGTAGTAGTACTAGTAGTACTAGTAGTACTAGTAGTAGTTTAGTAGTAGTAGTAGTAGTCATAGTTATTGTTGTTGTTGTTGTTGTTGTTGTAGTCGTAGTGGTACTCGTAGTAGTAGTAGTAGTAGTAGTCATAGTTATTGTTGTTGCTGTTGTTGTTGTAAGAGTAGAAAGTAGAAGAAGAAGTAGTAGTAGTAGCAGCAGCAGTAGCAGTAGTCAGTAGTACTACTAGTATAGTAGCAGTAGTAACAGTAGTAGTAGTAGTAGTCGTCGTCGTTGTCGTCGTCGTCGTCGTCGTTGTTGTGGTTGTTGTGATGGTTATGGTTGTGGTAGTAGTAGTAGTAGTAGTAGTAGTAGTAGTTGTTGTTGTTGCTGTCGTTGGTAGAGTGGTATACATAGCCATAGTAACCATAGCCATAGTACGTAGCGGCAGCAGGCAGCAGTATCAGTAGCATCTGTACCACTGGCAGCAGCAGCACTGTGGCAGCAGCAGTCCGTCCTGTCACCGCTTGCTTCGAGTTTGTTTGCTTGAGCATGTCAGCACGTCCTGCCGCATGTGCAATGCTGTTGTGATGCACAAGGTGCAAGGGCGGTCCAAGTAGCTAAGTAGCTGTCTCTGGGCCAACTACAATGTTGCTTCAAAACCTTTGGCTTCTGCTTGAACCATGTTGGCTTCTGGTGTGCAGAGGCAACAACATGTGTAGCAGCGGCGTAGCAGGTACAGGTAGCACGTAGGATCTGCACACATAGGATCTAGGCGCAATTGCTCGATGAAGCGAGAGGTGCAGGGAGGCAACATTTTTCTGAGTTCGCAGCACGGTCTGCAGTGTGCCGTTTACATTTACATCACTTCCATGACTGGGTGCCGGGAACTTTCACCTAGGGGGGACAATGTTCAGCAAGAGTCCAGCATGCGCAGGACAGAATTTGGGCAAAACATGGTAGCAGGCAGCAGCAGCAACAGCAGCAGCAGAATCGCACAGCAACCCAGGTATTTGCGCCTGTGCCAGTACCAGTGTACTAATTGTGCCAGTCAGTAACTGTGCTAGTGTGCCAGTGTGCGGGAGTCTTTTTTCTGGTTGATGTGGTGTGTGTAACCCCACACGCATTTTAAATTGTCACATGGGGCGCACAGCATGCGCCAATCTTCTCAGCCCAGATTCATGCAGATTGTGTTTTCGCAATAAGTGCTGCATGTGCAAGACGCAAGACTGTGTGCCCCCAACAACAGAATCAACAGAACATGGTGTGTGGGCGTTGTGGGTTTGTTACCAGTGACGTTTTCATTCTTTGAGCACCGCCGCCGCTGCCACAGCAGCAGCAGCAGCAGCGGGAGCAGCAGCAACTCTTGCAGACTCTAGCAAGTGAGCTGTAAGCGGTTACTTTCTACCAGCAAGCAGAGTCTTGTGGCAGAGTTGTGTGCAGTGTCGTGTAGTCCAGTGTAGTTGTGTCATGCAGTTTGTGACAACTGTGAGAGCGCAACGTGCCAACATGTTGGTGCAGATATGTGGCCGGAAGCCAGCGCCTAGGTACAAGTTACTAGTGGTTAGCACTGTTGCCCTGCCAGGTGGCTCTTGGCAAGAGCAATGTGGATGCACGCAGATCTATGGCGACCAATAAGAAGCTGGCAGAAGAATGGACTAAGAAGTGCAGCCTGCGCATTCATGCCGAGCAACCAAAGATAGAGGAGAAGACAGTTCGAGCTCATCGCAAGAATGCGTGCCAGCAGGCAGGTGTCTGTGTTTGCAGCCGAAACAATCCTAGCAAGGGGCCGCGATCATGGCAGCTTTGCGACAGGTTGTGCCGTAGGCTGAAAGAGTTATGCCCGAAAGTGGAGAAGCGCAGCAGTCCAAGACGAGTCCTGCTAGAGCAGCGTCGGCTTGTGCTTGCGTTTCAGGAAATCTGCGCAGAGTCTCCTGCAGCTTTGATTTTTGTGCATGTCGGCTACATTAACTTCTCCACTTGGCATTTCGCATGCCAACTCTTGCACAGGGCTTCTGACTTGGATTTCTGCTCACCCTTCCTGCGCCCTGGCGTGCTGCAGCTGCGTGTGCAGACACCAGCTCTGTGCAACCAAACATTGGATGTGTTCTCAGACTTGCAATTCATTCAGACTTTCCTGGATCTGGGCAAGCAGTGGGGTGTGCAGCTCTATGAGATCTCTGAAAATGACACAGACTGGCTCAACCACGAACATTGGCCTGAAGCTGTACCTGTGTGCGCCGTGCCTGAAGTTGGTGCATTCACTGTTTGGAGAGGAGGCGACGAAGGAGGCCCAGCAGCTCGCCGACGAGCATCTACACCACCTAAGCCGCGGCCTCGGTCTTCCGCTCACTCAGCATCAGCGAGCCTGGCTGACAGACAGGCCAGTGCTCCAGGTCATCTTGACAGAGGTGAGAACGCAGACGCTGCGCTGATTTCCAGCGCCCTTTATGCAGATGAGGCTGCGGAGTCGGATGACCCAGAGGAGGAAATGGACAGTGTGGATGCGCTTGCTGAGCAATCAGCAGATGCAGGTGTTTCGGGGCTTCTTTTGGGTGCAGACGATGAAGATGAAGATCCTTGGCATGATGTCTCAGAGCTGCTCTTGCCGGCTGAGACAGCAATGCCAGGGCCTTTGGAGCCAGGCCCGTTGCCAGACAACCGTGGCAATGACGCAGGGGTTCAGGAGGAGGTGCAAGCAGAGGCGCCGGGTCCTGCAGCAGCAGCGCCTGCTGACACAGACGCAGCTAGAGTTAGAGTCCGAGCAGCTTTTCACAGAGATCCTGATGCGAGTGAGGAATTCCAGCTGGAAGGTTTAGGGTGCTTGCGCTACTATGCTCGCAGCCAAAAGCTAGTGGCTGTGTGTATGCGGCCAGGGCACCATGACTGCCGCATTGGCAGGGTGACTTATGCAAGCGAGTTCACAACAAACAAGTTCAGAGGCCAGGGAAGACCTTTGGGCAGACTTGTCAGCTGGTTGCAGCAGCAGAATCATGAGGGTCTTCCAGATGCACAGAGGCATATTCATAGCAGCTCTGCCACGTGGGAGGTGCGGCAAGCAGCAAGGACATATTTCGAGAACCTCCCCAAAGGCCGTGAGTTTGCAGAAAAGGTAGAGAGAAGGCAGCGAGCAGGGGAACCTGCTGAGCCTGAGCACATTCGGTGAATCAAGACTCTAGAGGGCAGTGCGTGGACGTCTTGTAGAGTCAAGTTGGAGCGCTTCCATGGAAAAATGCAGCTGCTTTTTTTTGCTGACTGTTCCAGTCCACAAATGTGCATAGCACGCCCATGCCCATGCTATGCTAAAAACTCCGTACTCCATAGTTCCATAGTGAGTCGAATCCATCTTGTTTCAGCTATGCTCAGCTAGGCCTCAGTTTCCTGTCAGATGTGAATCCTGCACGCAGCAAACATTATTATTTTAGCGTTGCAGTGATCTTCCTTGCCCGCAGGTTTTTCTTGATCTTCTTCCGCAAGGATGTCTACGAGAAATCCATGGTGAAGGCCTTCAAAGAGACATTGGAGGCAAGTGCAAGTAGCCGGAAGCACTTGTGGAATCTTAAATTTGGCCGATTGTAGGACTGTAGGATAGAGGTTGGGGTTCTGTACCGTGCGCAAAGCAGGGGATGGGTTCCTAAAATCAAGTGGTAGCCGGGGCTCTGTGCTTGTGTCCAAAGAGGCTGTGTTGCACCTAAGACCTAAGTCTGGGCTGCTGCAATAGGATGCTGAACGTCTGTGCTTGTTCCTCTTGTTGATGTTGCTGCTGCTGCTGCTGCTGCTCCTGCTGCTGCTACTGCTACCGTGCTGCTACGTTTGTTGTTGTTGTTGTTGTTGTTGTTGTTGCTGTTGTTGTTGTTGTTGTTGTTGCTGATTTTGCTGACTACTGGCTTTGTGTTGCGGAGCATATGGCATAATGGGAAAGTTTCCATGAAGCATTCTCTTCGACATGGCGGCAAAGCCGAGCAGCTACTGACAAGGATTCACAAGCAAGAACCTGGGATGCAGGGCAATCCTGGTACGCGGTAGTGGTAGGGCGGAAGGGGTATGCTAGGCTAGGGTATGTTGGGTATGCGGGTTACAGTTATATTCAGGGCCAGTGTACTGGGCATGATGCAGCACAACTCGGCAGTTGGAGGCTTGCAAGCCCATCAAGTCATGATGCCATTAGCTTGACAGCCTGCTTGTGACACGCCCGTACTGTAGCAACGCTGTAATGGTGACAGTGATTGTGATGGGTGTGCACTGTCAACGTGGCCAGCCAGGCCTTGCTGCAGCGCGTGACGAGTGAGCAGACTCCAGTGAAGCTGCGAGATCTGATGCTGCCTGAGCAAAGCCCCGTCTACCTGGAGCATCTTGCGCAGTTGAAGGCCACAAGCAAGGACAGCAGCAGTGGGAGCCGAGTAGCTTGAGTCAGCTTGAGGTAAAAATTAAAATTTAGACGATGCATTGGATTCATGGGATTTTTTGCTGGGGCGTCGCCAGGGCTGTAGAGGTGGCTACTATTATGTAAACGGTCTGGAGCTTCTGGTCTGGTAAGGTCAGGTGAGGTCACGGGGTCACGGCAGGCTGGGGCTGGGCTCGAGGCTAGGGCGACGGGAGGCTCTGCGAGGCCCTCGCCGGCGCACGCCTGCGCAGGCGCAAAACGGAGGCAAAAAGAATGCAAAAAAAATGCAAAACCAGAATGCAAAAAAATGCAAAGAAAATGCATGGATTTGGGAGGCCCAAGACGCGTGGGTCTTGGAAACCTAGAAAATTGCAAAAACATTGTGTTTTTTTTTGCATTTTTTTGCATTTTTTTTGCATTTTTTTGCATTTTTTTGCAT
>CAJNIZ010046363.1:0-18628 GCA_905231905.1 Symbiodinium pilosum | reverse complement strand
AAATGCAAAAAAATGCAAAAAATGCAAAAAAAAACACAGTGTTTTTGCAATTTTCTAGGTTTCCAAGACCCACGCGTCTTGGGCCTCCCAAATCCATGCATTTTCTTTGCATTCTGGTTTTGCATTTTTTTTGCATTCTTTTTGCCTCCGTTTTGCGCGTGCGCAGGCGTGCGCCGGCGAGGGGCGGCGAGGGCCTCGCAGAGCCTCCCGTCGCCCTAGCCTCGAGCCTCCAGAGTGTGTCTGCAAGGCTTCTGGGATGTGTGGGAGCTCGAAGAAGCCCAACAGGGCCCAACGATGGTGGGGCCGGGGGTGTGCTGGGGCGTGGTCGGGCCTCTGGGAAAGGTTTAATTTTAGTTTTGTAGAGACTTCGATATCGAAATCTGCATGGTAGACGGGGGCCTCTCGGAAAGGCATTTGTACTTCGATCTCGAAGTCTCTATGGTGTGCTCGAGGTGTAAATCATTCAATGCTGCTTTGAAGAGAAATGATGCGTTTTGGGGCTGTCTTGCACGCGCGCGCTACTGTCTTGGGTCTACGGCCTAGGGCCACTAGGGGTCTTGGGTTTCCTTGAGTCCACTGTTTCGGCACTTTAGGAGAGCTTCCAGATTGGGCTTGGGGTTTGGAGGTATGGCTAGGTGGGGGCTCGTGACTGTCACCATGGCTTGGAGTCTTGGAGGTTTTAATGTTCTAGTAATTCTAGCATTGACGCTGATAATCTTGTGGTGTGGTGATAGTGATCGTGCAGAGTTCTAACAAGAGGTGCCTGAATAGGAACCATGGAGCCCAATTGTGCTGATTTGCTGATCGTCTTCCCGCACACACACTGCTTGCTTGCTTAAGTTATGTCTGAGTCTAAAGGCTAAAGTGGCCTTGCAGGATCCGTCCACAGGACAGATCCTCTGAGGGCATTCGACACAGCAGTGCATGCGTGCGCTTTGGAATAATGTCGGAGCGCTCCATGTCTGCTCTCCAGGGTTTTTTTCCTGTGGGCGGACTGTGAGGGCCTTGTAAAAAGCCAGTGTACGACATGCACGCGCACTGGAGCATCATCATGTCAATTCGGGCTCCGTGTCTCCGGTTCAAGGGCTCAAGGGTCACTCAGACAGAACTAACTACTTACTTTGGCGAGGCCACTTTTCCTTTTTGCAGTAAGCATGGGCAAGCATGAAAAGACATCAACGGAGCCCACTGCCGGAGATTTTGTGTTTTGCTCCAAACCCAAGGCAGTAAGTTCCAGCACTGAATTGTAGTTGTCGGGTCTTGGATGGCTGTGCTAATACTGTGGTATACCGTATTGCCATATTATGCCATAGGCAAGAAGGCCACACAGTATGGGCAGTGGGGAGCAGAAAGCACAACTGCGGCACAACTTTTCTTGCGTCTTGGGTGTGCTGCTTGCAGGACAGGGCCACAGCGGCTGCTGCTTCGACTGCAAGTGGGCAGGCTTGGCGTGCGCAGGCAGCTGCTCTTCGGAGGGACATGCATGCACCGCTTGACCTGAAGCCGTGGTCTTCTTTGCCTGCCAAGTTTGAGGGCCTGACGCCCACGCCCCGCATCCTGGAAATTCTTGATCTTGCAGCTATTGCGCGACTGGGCACGCAGGAGTGCCAGCGCATCTTGAGGCTTCCCGCAGAGAGAGCCCTTGCAGAGATGTCGCGTCAGCTAGCTGATGTGTACGTAGATGTATCTCAAAATCCGGGTCGAAAATGCTGGAGCAGCCAAGATCTCACGGCCAAGTGTTTAACCACTGCTAGCCGGCTTTGTTGTTTCCGGGGGCAAGGACTTATCCTGCCTCTGGAACTCCTGTATTTTCAGGGACATTCCAGAAGCGTGGCCGTGCCCCACGACATGCCTCAGAGCAGTATCCGTGATTTGGCAGGCGAAGGAATCTGCTTACCGGTTCTAGGCAGCATTCTGACAAGTTTGCTGCTCTGTGGCGCTTTTCCCAGTGTAGTTCCTTGCCCAACAGCAGCATCAAGAAGCCTGTGATCATGTACAGCGAGTCGGTACCGGTAGCGGTAGTAGCACACACGAGTAGCAGCGCGGAGTAGCACCAACATAGCATTCTCAGTAGCAATGATTAGTGATTAGTGGTTTGAGTTCAGGTAATCCAATATGATGCCCTGCTGCTATTGCTGACCTTGGTGCTGCTGATGCTGGTGGTGCTGGCTACTGGTGCTGCTGCTGCTGCTGGCCGCTGCTGCTAATGCTGCCTGTTCACTGCTGCTGCCATCGGATGCTGCTGATGTTGCTGCTGCCGCTGCTGCACGGTGCTGGTGCTGCTGCTGTTGGCTGCTGGTGCCGTGCTCTGCAATGCAAATTGCTGCTAGCTAGGTCCTAGGTCCTGCTAGCTGCTAGTTGCTAGCTAGTTTACAATACGAGGCATACCAGAAATGTCCTGTCAACTGTTGCTTATGGAGGGCGGCTTTCTTGCTAGTGCTTGCACCAAAAGGGCAAGGCTGTAGATGCTTTGAGCAACAACTCAGCAGCAACATTTTCTAGCCAACATCCCAGGCCCTGGACACATCGGCACTCATTACATTCTGCTGCAGTCAAGAAGCGCTACTGGGCGAAGGCCAGGCCTTTGCCCTAGCACGCGATTGTTTGCTCAGTGTCCATTGCACAGTTTCTTGGACCTTCTTCGAGTGGCTGCTGGCTGTGCTTCGGTGCCCTTGCACTGTCCTGGTCATTGGCATGAATCATCGCGCTATCATTATCATTATCATTACCAGACGTAGCAGCGAAGTAGTAGTCAGGAGCAGCAGGTTGCACTAGCTTCTATAGATGACTTACATCAATGCCAGCTAGCCTCTTTTCAGTATCCATTTCAGCCAGCATCTAGCTAGCGTGTGTGCCTCTGTTCCTGCTGACAGCCAGGCCAGGACGTGCAGGGGACTGGGTCCACAAGAATCTGGAGTAGGGTAGTGCAGATGGTATAGGGTATAGGCGGAGATAACACCAAGGCGCAGGCCACAGACCCCTGCAGCAGCTGTGTTTCGCAACACTGCTTCCGACAATGTGTCGAAAGTCTCACCTGCACAACCGGCAATGGCAGCTACCAGCCATAGCAGCCATAGCATCACAGATTCCACGTATTTGCATGGCAGAAGCAGGGTCCATGCTTCAATCATTGCTTGTTTGTTGCAAAAACAGAGTTGCGTGTAGGTGCCTGATTACCGATCAGCTGAGCAGATGAGTTACTGTGTAGTTGTTGCTTGGTGACCGTGTGGGCGAGCGTTTAATTCTTCGCATGTGGACCTTGCTTGGCCAAACAGTGGCTTGTGCTCAGTTCTTTAGCTGTGGCAGGCGAAGCCCGATTGAGTATGTTCAATGGCTTCTTCGGAAGTTGGCCAGATTCAGCCAGCTAGAGCGCTAGAGTCAGCTAGAGCAGATAGAGTCAGCTGGCTGGAGTGTGGGGGTTTAACCGTGCATTGTTCGCGCAGGGGCATTGCTTGCTGCAGCAACTGGGCCAACATCGAATCAACAGCTTCTGTGTAAGCAGTTTGGAATTGTGGATTCTGGAATTACAAACAAGTACTCACTAGCCTTTGCCCTGTGGAGGCCGGCCAGACATGTGCTCTTGTCACCTCACTCATGCACACAGAATACTCTGGTGAGTCATTTGGCTACTTTACTTGGATTGTTTTGTTGCAGAGTGATTGCAGACATGTTCTGTTAGTTAGTAAGCGCCCGATAAAGCGTGTGACGAGGGGTTGGTCTCGCTGCTACCCCACATGCCTCTTGCTTCGGCCACCCTGCAAGCATGGTTCGTAACTAGTACCTAGTATCGTACTTGTGTTCAGCAGATGTAAAGTTGAGAAGGAGTTTTCTCTGGAGTCATGTTGCGCCAGCCAGCTATGTAGACTAGAGACTAGAGAGAAGCTCGCACTAGTCACTATTCCCATCAGCAGCTAGTTTCACTACCCCATGGTGAGGCAAGCAGTGCGAACATGCATGCATACTTAGCCACACTTGAATGTTCGGGTCCCAGGGGACATAGGAGGGGTTGCGTAGTGTAGAATGTGTAGATAGAACAGATAGCATCATTATGTTTGTCTGTTCTGCATCGTGCCTGGCTGCTGCGCAATTGCAGGATGCAGGGAGCTACCAAGAGACAGCACCCAAGGTCAGCTCTACTGTAACTGTAGCTGCACTCCACTGTGGTCAAGTGCCAGCGAGGAGTTTCTGAGACCACTAAGACACTAGGATGGACCTGCGCCAGCGCCAGTCCAAAAACCGGGCTGCAGCACATGCTGCCTGCGCAGTAAGCCATTTGTTGGAAGTGCACAGTGCCAACAGTCTGCCGCACTGCTGTGCCACGTGTACGCTGCGCGCTGTAGCTGCTGCTGCTAGGAAATTGCAGGAACCATTAGTCTGATTCTGTCTTCTGGAGTGAGTTCATGGAGTTTGCAGCTTGCAATGTCAATGCCAGTACTAGTCAGCGCTGGCGAGCATGTGCGCCAATGCATCCCAGACGGCTCGAATCCACTGCTGTGCTGAGATCGCAAGGCAAGGGCCTTCTTCTCTCACAGTGGTGTTGCACGATCTACCTCTCTACATAATTCAACCTAGGGCCAGGGTCAGCTGGCAGTGTAGGGCACTAGCGTGACAAACGATGTCGCGAAGGGCGAGGAAGACACCGGCTGAGGCACAGGGCGTGCGTGCACATGGGGCCCAGTAGTCAGTAGTCAATAGTTATTCAATAGTTGAACAAGTAATGCTGGAGATCCAGCAGAAGCAGAGTTTTGTGGTATTTGGGTATTGTTGCACATGTCCTGGTTTGCACACGTGGCTGAGATCCAGTTTCAAAAAATTTGATCATTTTAGTCCAAGCTTGCTGCTGGTAGCTGATATCTCATAGCTGTTACTGTTAGCCGCTAGCTAGAGGCTGAGCCAGTGGCGATGGGCCTGGATGCTGTTAGAATTCGAATTTGTTGCCAGACGCGATAGAGTTCTGTCGTGAAGACAGTTTGGCAGGCTCCAACGGGGGCGGAGTCCCGCCTCGTGGCCGTCAACCCGGAGGTCGAGGATGCGGGCGACGAGGATGACGAAGCGGACGACTCGGTTCTCCAGGAAAACTCCACAACAGTGAAGCGCCGAAAGCTTGCCAAGGGTGCAGAGTACCTGAAGTGTGCCTTCTGCGGTGCCTCAGAGAAGGACGCCGCTGCATGGGCAATGTGGGGGCGCAGGGTCCCAGTTTAGGGCTACAGGAATGTGCACCAACATGTCTTCGTGACCCAGCGCTAAGGCTAGTGTCATAGCCAAGCGCTTCCGCAGCGCACGCTATTGCAGAATGTGGCAACATCTCTTGAGAGATGCCCGGGTTTTCATTGAAATCATTGAAATCATTCGAACCATTAGAACTAACAGTGTGTGAGCAACTGCAACGCAGAAACCGCCAAGGCCGTAAGAAACGTGAAACGTGTCATGCAAGAGGGAAGCGCCCGCACGCAGGAGCATCCGTGCAAGGGGGGGAATTTCTGTTTAGCCAATAGGCATCATCAGCATCAGAAGCTTGAGTTCAATGCATGGTCGATGTGCTCAGTGTTGGTGCATTCTTCCCACCCCGCCAGCCACCAAGCCACTGTGTGGCGCTGCTAGTTGCTACTGCTACATGACTTGGGCTGCAACTCGTCACTAGGAGTTAGGCGCTGGGAGGTTAGAGGCTTAGAGGGGTGGGGTTCGACCGCAAGGTGGATCTATGATGGTCCTGGCCTGTATTCATTCCTGTCTTGTTGACTCACATCGAGCTACCAGCCACTGTCAAGCTGCAAGCCTGCCATGCAACGGCTTGGGGCCCTTGGCCTTAGGCCCTAGAGTCTCAGCAGCCGTTGTGAAATCATTGGTGGTGAACTGCTTTCCTCTTGGATGGATCAGACACGCAAATGTCCGGGTCAGGGAGTTGCAGTTGGTGAGTGGATGATTGATTGGCTATTGCTCTCAGACATAGACATAGACAAGGTTACTTTATTCTTTGATCCAATTATTTCTCAGTGTAGCCGTGCCCCGTTTTCTAGGTGCTTGAACAGGAGCACACTGTCTTAGATCAGAAGTGCGCGCGCAGGACGTGAACTTCTCAACTGACAAGCAGGGGGCCCTTCTTGCGCCAGTTTGCTGGCCCTGTGGCGACAAGGCCTTGTCTATCCGCCCCGAGTGTCGCTGCCTTTGTTGGTGGCCTCGTGGAGGGGGGAGGCGGCAGCCAGGAGCGTGGAGCCCCAGTTTCCCGACGAGATGCGCTTGTGCTTGAAGAACCACCAGCGCATGGAGGACGAGGGGGTCTCTGCCATGGACCTCTTCACACCCAATGGTCGCGTGTCCGAGGCCCACCAGTACGGGGTCAGAGTCTATCAGACATATGCTTGTGTCACAGAGGCCGAGTATATGCAGCTCGTCCAGTACAATCCCGGCGAGATCAAGACCAAGAAGCCCTTCACTTTGCCCATCCAGGGGCCCCTGCAGAACATGCAGCTGTGGCTCCTGGACCTTCGTGACATCGAGCCCAGCGTGGCGCAAGCCTTGCGTAAGGTGGACATTTACTACACGACCAAGGCTGAGCTGGAGCAGGTGTTCCTGCACCCCGAACAGCAGATTGAGAAGAAGCAGCCTTGGACTGTCTTCCGTCGCAGGTGCAGCAAGCATTTCGACAAGCGCCCGGACCCTCTACGCCCAGCAGCAAAACGACCGGACACAGTGGCGAGCCTGGTAGAGGCTCACTTGATAGAGAAATCCAAGCGTGCTCAGCAGGTTTCCGCGGCTGCAGCTATGGGAGCCGTGCAGGACCAGGGCGATGATGCCGCTGCAGCACGGGAAGTGCCGCAGAGGAAGCTTGGGTTGGACGATGATGAGGATGAAGAGGATGGCAGCAAACCAAGAAGGCGGCGTGCTACTGCAAAGAAGGCGGCTATTGCCATGCCTGCCATGCCTTCCAGGACCATTGCTGAGTCTGCACTTGCAGCGCATCCTGCCGATGCATTGCTTTCCTCACGGGCACCTTCCCCCATCCGGTCCCTTTCCGGCACTGGCAAGAAGGGCAAGAAGCCTGCCATGGAGGAAGAGTTCAAGGACCTTGACATGAAAGAGGTTGCTGACGCACACCTGTCCACGTCCACCGGGTCCTCAGTGAAATCCTTGATCACCTTGTCTGACCCGCTGAGCTTCCTCATCCCTACAAACGATGCGAACAGCTGCATGAAGGTGCAAACCAACGCACTCTCCGCGGTTGGGAGCTCAGCTGTAAGATCCGTAAGTTTGTTTAACCTTCTTCTGTCAGGGCTAAAGAACATTTGGAGGTGCAGTGTGTCAACGGCGAAGGTTAGGCTTTTCAACATGTTGGCCACCTAAACCCTAAACCCTGAACCTTAAACCCTAGACCCTAAACCCTGAACCTTAAACCCTAGACCCTGAACCCTACACCCTGAACCCCTACACCCCTAAACCCTAAAGAATGTAGTGTGCTTGTGCAACCCAGTCAGCGCAGTTAGGTCCACCTGGAATTTAATCAGTGCTCTACTGTCTGTTTGTGCAGCAAGTTGCATAGCCCTAGGGCCCTAGCCCATAGGCCATAGGGTTCGGGTTCCTAGTGCAATGCCCAGTTCGAAAAGCTATCACGGGGTAGTTCGTCCATGTAATGAAATTTTATTTGCACCCCTTCCAGTGCAGTCTTGACTGCTCATGGTCAAACCTGTTTGCTGCCAGCTGCTGTTGGCTGCCATCTCATGCTGAACTTGTTGGGGGCTAGTCTCGGCTGGAATCCTTAGGCCCTTAGGCCCCTAGGCCTTAGGCGTTTGCTAAGCCCTCCATGAATGTAGGTGTATACTGCTGCAATCTGCAGGCCAAGAGCTCCCATTCTGAAGTAGCAATGTACAACCATCATGCCAGAAATCATAAGCCTAGCTTCCTAGTAGGTCAGTGTAGGAACCCGAAATCCTTGAATCATTGATTATGAGTGACCATTCCATGAACCTGGGGTGGCCCAGGCTGGCAAGATTCAGGAGAACTTGTTGCGAAACAGGAAGAAAACCGCCGCAGACAAGCTCGGCCAGCGCATTCTGCTGTGCGAGTGCGCCCACCGCCTGCGCAACAAGAACTTGTTGAACTTCGCCACGTGGGACGAGGCCGAGCAGAACATTCAGGGTGCAAAGTGGCTTTGGGCAGACTTTCCCTATGCGTTGCAGTCGAGGATCAGTAGCAGCAGGGCCATCCACATTTTGCGGGAGGGCGTGCGAAAGATCCAGAAGGAGGAAGCCGCCCGGAACGAGGAGGCATTCGCAGGAGACGCCAGCAACATGACCGGGCTGTGTGTTGGTCTGCAGGAGTTCTTTTCGTTGTCCAGTGCTTTGAACGAAGAGCCTTCAGAGGGCTTTGACAGCAACGACTTGCAGTTTTCCTCCCTTCTGTGCCGGTTGTTGGCCCAAGCTCACGAGCAGCAGACTGTGGATGCGACAGGCGAAGACTTAGAGCTGGACCTCGAAAAGTTGATGGCAGCTGATGTTGAGGGCGACGTCTCTGGCGCAGTGTGCAGCAGGGGTGCACTTCTCCTGAGGAAGACTTTCGAGGACCTGGATTGTATCTTGAAGATTTGTGTCTCACATGAATCACCAGTGACCATTCACTAGTCACTGGCAGCCAGGAGTGCGCAGCTCTTGCTGGCATTGCCAGCAGTTACTATTAAAGTTACTATTACTAGCAGTTCCGTAGCAGCAGTCATTACTTCTGTGCCAACAGAACCCCCTCCACAAAAGCACTGTGCCAACAGATTGTACTCTGGCGTTGTCCATAGGACCTAGGACGTGCTCTCACGCGCCAGCTGTAGATTCTAGACACTGTACACTGCAAACATTGATTTGTGTGGTGCATCAGAATCCTCTTGGTTTTGAGAAACATACATCAAAACGCCGCATTCCCCGAAAATGCCAGCTACCGTACCCTTTTAAATACTCCCAGGAAATGCTGCAATGTGTCAGGCTCCATAACCAAATATAGTATAGCTTGAGAGAGTGGCGTGAGTTTTAGTGTCCCAGATTCACACATGGTTTCCCAAGTGCACATTGCGCGTGCTGAGCATTGTTTCCAGAACCCAAGCCCCAGGCCCTGCACCTCATTCTCTGTTTTTGCCCCTGTTGGACAGGACTTTGCAGACGCCTACGTCCAGTTCTTTCAGAGTGATGAGTTGGCGGAAATCCTTCACATGGGTGCCTTTGTGAGTGGCTTCCTTGGTAGCTTCTTCTCGAACTTGTTGGAGGATTGGGACAGCCACCTCTTCTCCAAGTTGCAGAGCCTTGATGTGGCTGCCCCTTTGGTGGAGATGCTGGAGAGACTGCAGCGTGTGGCTCGTGCAGTGTGCCTCCTTGTCAACGTGAATCCGCAAGCTGTCTCGCTGCCAAAGCCTGCAGACCTTCAGTACATTGCCAACTACACAGGACGGGAATCGCTGGAGCGTCAGTGGAAGACGTGGCTGACCACTGACAGTGCAAACAAGTGGTGGGCAGATGAATCCATGAGCGTGCTCAAGGTCTCCGGCCAGAGCTTGATTTTGGAGCCCAAGGTCAAGGAGTTGAAAAGCATCCTCGAGAAGGGCGGCCTTGCTGCGCACGAGTACGGTGACATTGTGCAGCTCTACAAGGTTGTTGCGAAGGGCACCCGAGAGATTGTCCACAAGCCATTGGGAGAGGCACTCTTGGACCAGCTGAAAGAGACGGCCAACGCCATCTTGGACGTGAAGACTCAGGGCATCAACACAGTTGGAGTGGACGGTGTTCTGAGCGGATTGACCGTCTTCTCAGCTCAGCCGGGCATCCTCTCATTGGCACAGAAGGTGCGTGAGGCAGCAACTGCCAAGGTTGCTGACATTGCTGCTGTGGACTTGGGCGAGTTGATGAGCAAGGCGGTTGAGGCAGAAGGCAAGTCTGGTCTCGACGACATCCCTCACATTCTTGCTTTGGTGAAGAAGTGCAAGTGTGTGCCAGCAGATTTGGGCGAGGTTCCCGAGAAGTTCCTGCGGCTCATCATGCAGACGATGACTCAGAAGGTGTGTTAGTGTTTGTGTTTCCTGGTTCCTGGTTCCCTCTACAAGCCTTACAGATGTCCCTAGGCCCTATGCAATGGTCATTGTAGTGTAAGTGTAAGGCGTAAGGCAGGCAGCAATCAGCAGTAAAGAAGTGGTCCCAGACCCCATGGGCCCCAAGCTTTCAAGCCCAAAGCCCATAACCCTACATCCGTCTTGGCGTTGATGATGATGATGATGATGATGATTGTTTTTCAGTACTTGTAGCCAAGTCACGTATGGCCTTGGCTGGGGACTACTGATTGCTGGTCATGCTGGCGTAACGGCGTAGCATGGCATACCCCAGTTAGCCTTTAGCCGCTATCTTGCACTGTTTGTTTGTCTGCCCCTGCCCATTGGATGTACGCTGTGTGTGCAAGATATTCATGCAGTACATGTCCAAGCTGAGCCTGTGCAGGTGTGCGAAGGTGATGAGGATGCAGGAGCAATGAAAGGACTTTGGCCAGTGCTCCCCAGTCTGGCAGCGTTGGTCTTCCCCAAGGAGGATGCTCCCGACCAAAAGCTGCGCAAGGACATTGTCAAGGAGACCACTGCAGCCATGCAATCAGGGTTTGTTCTCAGATCTGCAAGTTCGAAACTCCGGGGGTATGGACCTGATGCAACAATGCGTTGCAAGGCAGATCCCAATCAAGTGCTGCTGAAGCTGATTCTGCACCAGCAGAACACCTTGTTGAAAGCATTGGGCAAGGTGGAGGCAGCCAAGGCGACTCTTGGGGACGCTGTGGTGGAGGGCGACGTGGCTTCCTTCGATCTGGCACCCCTGCGGGGACTCACTTGTAATCCTGCATGGGCAGACTGTGTCAAACACTTGGCCAAGGCTCACGAACAAACCTTGGATCAGAGCGCAGAAGAGCTAGATGCTTTGTGCGAGAAACTCGGAGCAAGTGGGTCAGCGCCATGGAAGAAGGACTTGAAGGACGCTGATTGGGCGACTGTTCGTCGCGTTGCAGAAGAGACCATTCTCCAGTTGGACGGCACAAAGCTGCGCAACTTGTGCAACACCTTCCTGAAGGACACGGGGCCATGGGCAGTGTTCAAAGTGTAGTGTAGTGTAGTGTGTGCTGGGGAGAAATCAAGGCCCCTGAGCGCCCACACCTAGATCTAGCAGGTGAAGATTGTGTTGTAGAGAAATTTCGTGGGCAGTGTGTAGATCGATAGTAATCAGAAGTAGAATCCGCACTTTCATTCCTGAGTGCCAGCCATGGATGCGTAGGTGGTGTATTAAGTCGCAGCCGGGATTGTCAAAGGTTTCATGTCAATACCCGTATTACCAAGGGACCACTAGGTGACCACTATTCGCTATAGCTGAATATGGGGAATGCAGGTGTCTCTTTCGTTGTGTGGTACCAAGTCCCCAACTATCCCAGTTCAGTGGCTACTGCTTTCTCATGTCGGTTGTTAATCAGTGAATCATGTGGGAACTCTTGATTGCAGCTCACGTCGTCTCTTTGGCGGGCCTTGTGTAAAGAACAGGATCTCATTTCTGTTGGGCGGGGACCCAGAGCCTTCAAATCACATGTTGACGCTTGCCCTATGGCCTCCAACAATTTGTAGCTATGTGTAGCTGCGCTGCAGCTGCTTGTCGAAAGTTTGCTCAAGTGCCAGTGCGTGGCGTGTTGTCGAAACTAAGTAGTGCTTGCTGGCAGGAATGATTGTTCAGTACACTACTCGGTTGTAGCGTGGTGGGCCCCAACAGCTGCAGCTGACAGCCTGTTTTAGCTAAAGCTGACGTGTGTGAGGATTTCGAGAAAGTTTCGGAGTTCCACAAGCAGTTCAGCATCTGCACTGACATTGCTGCGGAGCTTGATGCTCTGAGCACCAGTGCGATTGTAACGGCGCAGTCACGGGCAAAAGATGCCAAAGTGATCGTTCTAGAGTCGTTGTTGCTTGAAGCGATTAACGGCTTAGAGTCAAACCCTGAGAATAAGAAAGCAAAGTCCGCTATTGGGGCTCAGAAATCGTTCATCTCGAGTAATGTCATGGGTGTGACTGAAGATGACATCCTGCCTCAGATTATGCAGAAGGCCAACTCGCTTGCCGGATGAGCGGTTGAGCCAAGCCCAAGGTTGAGGGCGCCGCCCAAGTTTTGCCTGTGTGGTAGCGTGAGGTCTTTGTGTGTCCGATCCGGAATGTTGCCACATGGATGGCCGACTGCTGAAACCACTGCTAACTGGTAGCTACCAATCAAGTCTTAGCTTTATGATTTGGCTTTGTGTGCTTAGCTGGGCACAACAATCACTAGAGTCATGTGTAAAGCGGATGACCCTTCCCAAACAGTTTTTCTACAGAGTGGTGGTTGCAGCCCCAATCCGTGCTTTCTTGCTCGCATCAGTGCCACGCTGTAAGCGCGTGCGACTTTTGGGTGTGTGCAGAAAGTTCGCAGCATTTGCAATCTCAAACCTTGACACACCTCCTGTGAGAAGCAGTGCAAAATTGAGACTGTCTGTCCAGAAGACTGCTTAGGGCTGACATTTGACAGCTTGTGTGGGCCTGCCATCAGCAGTTGCAGCTATGCGCATTCAACTACTAACTAGGCCCTAGGCCACCACCTATTGCTACGCAACATGTTGCAGCAATCAGTGATGCTACTAGTAGCCATTACTGAGATTTGCAGTACTAGGCACCACTAGCCACTACCACTAGCGCTGCTTACCGCACCAGGTCAATGCACGGAGCATGAAACCCTGAAGTCGTCCTCATGGTCCAAGCCGCTATGCTACTACTTTTGTAGCCTGTGCTGCCTACACGCCAGCTTGAATGAGGTTCTTTTTAACCCTCTCTGCCCTGAACCCTAAAAACCTTAAGCCCCTGAAGCTTAAACCCTAAATCCTTAGCTCGAAAGGGCATGGGTTGATTGGGCTGAACCGGCTGAACACTTGGGGCAGCGCACGCCACCTGGAACACACTATACTAGCATACACACATTCTAGCAGCTGACGCTAGCTGTAGCTGAAGTTGGCATTGAAAATGCGAAATGGTTGACTCATGGAATTTAAAGCTACGCTCTGCAGTGCCCAAGAATTGTTCCTTGTCCTGAACAGCAAAGCGCGGGCAGTGGAGTACAAGTAGAACACATGTAAGATCAGAATAAATGCGATCAGAGAGCCAGCATGAGGATTACAAGAAAGGCAAGTAGCCCAGCAACAGACAGCAAATGCAGCATGACACACTACACGAAGTGCAAACAGAATACCAAAACTAGGCAACTTGGCTCCAAAGAACAGGCAATACGAGAATGCAGAACCATCTTCAACCAAATTCAGAATGCAAAAAAATGCAAAACCAGAATGCAAAAAAAATGCAACCGAAAACAGGATGCAAAAAAAATGCAAAACCAGAATGCAAAAAAAATGCAAACGAAAATATAATGCAAAAAACATGCAAAGCCAGAATGCAAAAAAATGCAACCAGAATGCAACCAAAATGCAAAATAATTATTTCCTTGATTTCCAATCTCTAACCGGCTAAAGTTCTCATAAGATTACTATTGTCATTATTAGGGTTTAGGGTTCAGGGTTCAGGGTTCAGGGTTTTGTTGTTGTTGTTGTTGTTGGTGGTGGTGGTGGTGGTGGTGGTGGTGGTTGTTAATCTTTGTTTTTGTTTGTCTCCGGCTCCCTAATATTGACCAGCCTCTACCACGCCCTGTACCAACCATTGGAGATATTGACTAATCTTCTTGGCCGAGAGCGGGGAGTATCCTTGTAGCGGGTTGTTAGATGCGTACTAGGTGGATGGGGCTACTGAATAGTTACCTAGCAGTATTGAAGACGGATGCTCCCCGACAAGTCCCAATCCCAAAGCGCTACACGCTGAAGCATCGAACCTGAACTCCTTGAAGCCTAAAGTCCTGGAACCCTGATTCCTTCAAATATGTGGGGTACCGAACCATACAATTGAGTCCTAGTACAGAAGCCAACTTTACATTATATCGACACATTAGTCTATTCTGGGCAACCTCCGAAACTTGTAAACCCTAAGCCCAAGCCCCAAACCCTCACCTCCAAACCCCAAACCCTCAAACCCAAAGCCCAAGTCCTAAACCCCAAGACTCTAAGCCCTAGATCCCAGACCCTAACACCTAAACAGAGGAGAAAAGGTCCAATAAAGAAACCTTACCCTAAGGGTCCATGTACCCAATAATCATATACTTACCCAAAACCTGCACTAAAATTACTATTACCAAAATCCCAAGTACCTAATTATTGGGTACTTGGACCCTAAACCCTAAACCCTAAATCCCTAACCCTATATACCCCTAGATACCCCTATATAGCCCCCTTTAAAGGGACCTAATTATTGGGTACTTGGACCCTTAGGGTTAAACAACTCCACGTCTCAGCTGAGGATCGTATGACGGAAGCGAGCGTGCCTACGGCAAAGGCCATGCCGTATAAAGAACTCCAGTCCAGGCCTCTGTCTCTCGTGGTATTTCAGAGTTTAAAGCAATTCAGTGGGGTTTAGGAGTTTAGGAGTTTAGGGTTTAGGAATTTAGGGTTTAAGAGTCTAGGGCGTAGAGCTGAGGATTCAGGAGTGCAGGGCTTAGGGTTCAGGCTTCGGCAAAACCGACGTCATCATCACGTAGTGTTTTTTATTGTCTCATCCTGCTCATTTTAGATAACAGTTGTGTCTTGTGAAATCTCGGCACGTGTTTAAGATCCTAAACCCTAAAACTTGGGTACTGCCCCCACCCCGTAACAGTCTATATTAGGGGTCTTATATTAAGGGCTGTATATAACAATATTATGAATATTATCCAACTGTTACTGAGTGGGGGCAGTACCCAACCTAGAACCCTAAACCCTGAACACTACACACCTCAGGTTTTTCTGGTACGATTATTTTTCTGTTCCTCAGCTGGAGCGCGCAGCAGACATTGGAGATATGGGACACTACGGCGATCAGGCCATCCAGGAGTAGGGTTCATCTCAATACTGGAGTACTTCACTTTAATCCATTTTTGGTTCCAGGGACAACTTATACCTAAACAGTCTCTACTTTTTTCCTAGGGTGTATTCCAAACTAGGTTTAAGGCTTAGGTCTTGGAACGGAGTCTAGGGTTTAGGGTCTAGGGCTGAGGGATTTAAGGGGAGTGCGGGTTCCCTGAGTAATCCAGTGAGTGCGACCCTCCCTCAAATGCCCCTGGTCTGGCCTTTTGACGTAACCCTAAACTAGCTTGACCTATAACATGGGTTACTGTGGCTGGTCTGGGCCGAAAACCCAAGAACCCTCAAGCCTAGATCCATGAGGCGAAGGCCATCAACAGCATCCCTGCCTATGTTTCCAAGTGCCGCTACTTCCTCGCCTTATGCCCGACCATGGAGCCTGGGCTCGGGTTCAGGGTCCTAACCCTAAGCATCAAAATCACCTAAAAACCCTTATATGGTATGGTCGTTGGGCCCAAATTCCTTCAAGTATGAATCCTCAGATGCATAGGGTAAGGGTTTGCGGCTTAGGGTTCAAGGCAGCGCATTTACAGCATGCACAGAGAATCTAAACCCTGAATCCTAAACCGCGCATGTTCGCTCAAACCCTACAAACCCTAAACCGCGCCAGTCATTGTCTTAATCCCCGCAAGTGACACTGCTTAGGGACTGTCGTCCGTACTTGAAGGTTCGGGATCCTAGGAACCCAAGTAAGTATGTCTACCTGAACCCCAAGGTATGAACCCTAAGCCCTAAACATTCCTCAGCCCCAAAACCAAGTATAGGTACCTGCACCCCCCAAAGTATGTAGAAGAATGACCTTCTCGCCTATAGGGTTCAGGGCTATGTCTGTTTTTGGTTCAGGGTCTTGGGCCATTGTTTTACCTACTTTTAGGGGTACAAGTAGTACTTGTCCGCCCAATTATCACCACATTTGGGTTGCGGGTCCAAGAACTATGGAATCTTTCGGCCTTCTTGGTTGCGGGTTCATTGGTTGCGGGTTCAGGGTTTAGGATTTATAAGGATTAGGGTTTGGATGGGCTAAGGGGGTTAGGATTTAGAACCTAGGCTGTAGGATGGATTAAAGCTTAGGGTGGGCTTAGGGTGGTTTGGGTTTGGGGAGTTTACGATTCAGACATAGGAAGCTTTTGCTGGGTGTCAACATCCCCTTCAGCCGACATCCCTTAACCCTTGGACACCACGAACCCGTTTAGGGTTTAGGGCCTTCAACCCTGAACCCCAAGCCCTGAACCCTAAACCCTGAACCCTGAACCCTAAACCCTGAACCCTAAACGCAAGCCCAAACATCCCTAGACCCTAAGTCTTGAACCCTAAACCCTGAACCCTAAGCCCTGAACCTCAATCCTGCATCGTAGACCCCAAGCACTCCAACCCAGACCATTTCCTCCTCCACTCCTCAGTGACTCCTCAGCTCAAACCCTAAAACGTATACCCTGAATAGGGTTTAGGGTTTAGGGTTTAGGGTTCAGGGTTTAGTGCGTAGGGTTTGGGGTTTAGGATTTAGGGTTTAGGGTTTTAGGGTTTAGGGGGGACCCTAAACCCTAAACCCCAAACCCACAACTTTTAGGAGTGCAGAGGATGCCTTGAAGCCTCGGTCAACCTTAAACCCTAAGCCCCCAAATCCTAACTCCTAAGTCCTTAAATCCTCCTAAACCCTAAACTCCGAAGCCCTGAAACCCTAAACGCCGAAACCCTTAAACCCGACGGTCCTAAACCCTTAAACTCTATACCCCTTAACCCTTAAACCCTCAGCGCCTAAACCCTAAACTCCCAAAACCCCTCAACCCTAAACTTCTAAATCCTAAGCCCTAAACCCTAAATCCCTAAACCCATCAACAGACTACCTAAAGTATGTAAAATAATAGCCTTAAAAAAAAACAGCCCTAAAGGCCATTATTTTACATACTTTTAGGGTCCTTTGAACCCTGTTATTACCCTTATAATCCCTGTAGTTTCCATTGTCTTTTCCATTATCCCTGATAACCCCAATATTAAGGCCATTCTTTACGGTCCAGGTAGGGCCGAGGGACTCGGGTTGAGGTTCAGGGCTCGGAGCTCGGATCTGGGCATTCAGATTTAAAGTTTACCCAAACCCCACCAAATTTAGGTAAAATTAGAGTTTTAAACCCATAGAAATAGTCATAAAGGCCATTATTTTACATAGTTTTGGGGTCCAGGTAGGGTTTAGGGTTTAAGATTTAGGGCTTAGGATTTAGGGTTGGGGTTTAGGGTATAAGATGCAAGGTTACAGGAAGCTTGAAGGCTTCCTGCGCACTCCTGCACCCGAAAGTTTCGGTTCTAGATGTAGGGTTCAGGGTTCAAGGTTTAAGGTTTAAGGTCTACTGTTTAGATTTAGGGTTTAGGATTCAGGCTTTAGGGTTTAGTGTGTAGGGTCTCATAGCCCAATTACATGCCACAAGCTCTTTTCCATTTGATACTCTAGCCGCCCCAATCCAGCGGGAAACCCAAAGCCCTAAACTCTCAATCCTGCACTTCTTTTTTTTCTTAAACGGAATGTCCTGATACATTACTGACACTAATGTATATCTTTATCTATCCCTATACAACCCCTCCCCCTTCAAATCCTTCTATATTCTTGTATATCGATCTATCTGTGTGTATATATATATAATTGCATCCCTATACAACGCCTAGACCCTAAACCCTAAATTGCCCCTTCAAATCCTCCTCAGGACTGCCCTTCCGAAGGAAGGGTCCTCAACGCCTTGAGCTGGGCAAGGTGCGGCACTTCTCTTGAGACAGCAAGAGAGATCTATATATATATATATATCTATAGATATATATATATATAGATATATACATGGAAATACATGGATATATAGAGTTTAGGGCTTGTTTAGAGTTTGGGGTTTAGGGTTTTGGGGTTTAGGGTAGCTAAGAATGGGGATATAAGGGTTTGTGTTCAGGCTTTAAGGTTTCCCAACATTAGGGGCACCTTTTTGGGTGCCCCCATAATAAGCACAGCAGCATTTGCTCAGATCCTCTTGGAGTTTGACAATTGTTAACAATCACAACATTCGAGGGGGCTGGGGTCGGGGTCGCGATCCTCGCAACTGTCCTCGCTCTTGGACTTTCGGATCATGTTGGGGTTTGGAAAGTGTCAACAGTCGCAGGAATGGTGGGGATCGTGCTCGCGATCCTCACAGCTTGGTTCTGCACCTTCGGATCCCGTCGGAGTTTGAAAAAAATTGCAGGGCACAAGGATTGTGGGTGTCGGGCTCGCCATCCTGGAAACCGTCGTCACTTCCAAAGGTGTGTCCAGACTAACCGATGTATGAATCACTGGGTTGCTGTTAAAGAACTTAAATTAAGTTACCATAATGGGTATATATAGTAAATACTAGGGTTTCCCCAATATAGTAACTTAAATTGAGCTCCTTAAATCCCTATATTTCCCCAGTTTCCATTTCATTTTTCCATTTTCTTTTCCATTTGATTCTCCATTATAGGGGGATAATATCCCTAAACCCTAAACCCTAACTTAATTTAAGTTCCTTAACAGCAACCCAGTAAACCCCGACCACCAAGGCTCGAGCAGCAGCTTCGGTCGAACGTGTTGGGCCCAGCCTGCAACCCATGAACACGTCGTGCTGTAGGTTTG
>CAJNIZ010046362.1:17246-40560 GCA_905231905.1 Symbiodinium pilosum | reverse complement strand
TTGTCGGACCTTTTCTCCGCAGCCCGAAGGTCTACGAAGACGCTTTACAGCGCAGTCCCAGTGCAAGCCGGCCCCATTCACCAGTCGCTTGCCTCCCCTACACGTGGCGCAATGCAGCATTCCCCGAAGGCAGAAAACCCTGAGTTGGAGAGCTCACCGCCCAGTCGTCAGCAGGGGCTTCAGGCCAAAACATTAGGTTCGAACAAAGCACACAGCAACCAACTTTTCAAGTCAGTCAGCTTCAGCCCATTACCTCAAACAAAATTCACGTCAGCCAACTTTTCAAGTTGGTCTGCTTCTGCCCTGCACTCAACGGTATCTCAGAAGACGTCGTTGTACCTGGCTCACTCCCTGACGCTCCACCATCAGCTGCCACCGCGCCCTCCACTGCCGCATCCTGGTTCTCCTCAGTTTGGGCGGATTCGACGAAGTTACCTGGCAGAGTGTCCATGCCGTCACTGAGCAACGTGTCCGCCACTGGTCCAGTCTCCAATCCGACAGCAAGGCTTCTGTCCGCGTTGACGGCCCTCCAGAATTCGCTCCAGCGGGCCGGGATGCCTGTGTGTGGGTCAATCGCATCCTCTTCAGCCCTCTCGTGACTACTGGAAGGCTTTTCCCCACATTCTGTATTCTTTCCAGCATTATCTTCTTTCACTTCACGGTCCGCCGCCGCCGATGATGAGCCATTGTATGCATGGATGTTCTCCCCCTCCTGCTCAGGCGCCCGGCTAACATGTCCTCCACGATGACCCTCTAATGCTAGTTCACCTTCAGCTGCATTCCCTGAATTCCTGTTGTCCCCGAGTCCTGACTCTTGCCCTGCATCTCGATTGGCCTCCTCTGCATCTCCGATTTCATCCACACGACCATCATTTTCTCCCTCAGCATGCGCCACGAGGACGCCATCACGTTCACACTCTGCATGGGCATTCTGGGCACCGTTCTCACCCTCAGGCTCCACATCCATTTCTTCATCTTCGCCGTCATTTCCCTCTTCTTCTTCCATTGCACCACGTTCCTCAGCATCAATGTGTCCCACTGCGCCCGCTGACAAGGACACCACTTCGTCAATCTCATGCTCTGCCGCAACTGTTGTCGCCTCCGAAGCTGCACCTTCACCAGCTGGTCTGGAGGCATCATCCCCAGTGTTCAGGACTGCTCGATCGACGTCATCACGGATTGTAGTCCACATGCCGAAGACTTCCACGACACCATGTCCAAATCTATTCGCAACCATGCTCTCAGTCACAGCCCCTTCCACAAAGAGGTGCAACCAATGCCTGGCCTCTTTGGTCTTCATGAACGCAATCATGCCCTCACCCAATCCAGGCAGGCACTCCGGGTCAAAGTCGGCGAGGCGAGGGTCTGCATGGGCTTCCACAGCTGCCTGTCCTCTTTCCAAGTCCGGCTCTTCCTCACATCCTCCAAGGATCGTTTCATCCACTCGAAACGAGACAACTGGGGCTTGTCCTGCTGGTAGGTGACCTTCCACTTGGGCTTCCCCAAGCTCAACACCATCGGCACTTCCAACCGTCATGGTAGCTCTGATTCTCTTCCTGCTTGCCAACGGTGTTTCACGATTCATCTCGGAGTCCATCGCCCAGTCATCCCACCGTTGGCTCAAGGCAGCTTCCACCAGCCTGTAATTGTCCCGATCCCTTGCCTCCTGTTCACGTTGTTCTTGAGCCACCGCCTCGTCATGAGCTCTGAACTCTGCAATCTCCTGCTCGGTTGCGTTTTCCCATAGGCCATTTGCCTCCCTTCTGACTCGATATTCAGGAACTTCTCTAGGCTCTCCACCCTCCCGCCCACAGTCATTAACCGAGTCGTTCACAACCATGATGTTGTCCGACGAGCTCGCCGCCCCTGAACCTCCAACTGTTTCGCCTTCAGCTTCTGTGGCTTCACCCGTTCCAGGCAGGGTTTAGAGTTTAGAGTTCTATGGTAAGGGGTTTAGGGTTACGATGTAAACGTTTAGGGCTGGCATAACTGCAAAACTAAACACCAGGAATTGGGAGGTGAATAGTGGGAATTGGGAGGCATTCAGATGGTAGCCGTGGTCCTGTTTTCGAGTAGGAAGATCATGTGGGGGAAGGTAACTGATATTAGTAGCTCTGCTTTGGAAAAAACACAATGACTAGTAGCAATGCACCTGCATTGAAGTTTCTTATAGAGAAGCCATCTGACAGTGCTCGTGAATATTGCTGATCGTTATTGAGATCCCCTGATTCAACAGTATTTACAAGTGCAATGAACTGAAGTGCATCATTTTGTTCATTTCCATGGGCCCTAGACTTCGGGCCTACAGCATGACAAGCCTGAAATCTCATCACAAAATTAGCCATGCAAATAAATGACATGTCCGATCGAAAGCTCTTCTTCCAATTGTTAGTACTGGTGCCTGTGCTTTCTCTATGGCTAAACCCTAAACCCTAAAACCCTAAACCCTAAACTCTAAACCCTAAAACCCTAAAACCCTAAAACCCTAAACCGCGTGGCTGACATGCAGTAAGTGTACGAGCCCACGACCCGGTAGCAGGCTGGCGGCAATGGAGCCTGCCTCAGATGCAAGACGTGGGATGCTGCCGCTATACGATGACTTGCTTAGGGTTGGTTTTCGGTTCGGGATTTAGGGTTTAGGGTTTAGGGTTGAGGGTTTAGGGAATCCTTGCAAAGGCGACAGAAAAACCACGTGCCCAGTCAGTTGAATGGAAATACCCACTTCTGCAGTTTGCTGCCAATGTGCAAGACTCTCGGAAACCCCAGAACACCTACTCTGGACTCCAACGTAGACGACACCAGCCAAGCGTCGGGTCTCTATCATATGTACTCCAAAGCCAGCAGACTCCCCATGACAAGCACCCCAAAAAAAGCTACAGAGGTCAAATCCCAAGTTATCCACGGGCAATAACAAATAGTCCGTTTTGAATACTATTCACAGATACTTGTGATGCTGGAGTGTCGTAATGTGCCTACCTAGCGATAAAGGGCCAGGTAATCTGTTGTAAGCCCTGCTTGCTGGGAGTAGAGCAGCCTACCAGCCGAACGCTCGCGGCCCCTTGCAGGGAAATGCTGCCTGGGACTGCTAGCTTTTTAGGGTTTAGGGGGTTTAGGGTTTAGGGACAGAGTTGAGGGTTTAGGGTTTGGACTAGGGTGGGGGGCTTAGAAGGGGCACTTGTCACAAAATTCCAGGGCTTCTGTATAGGGTCATGCAGGGTTTTGTCTATCAAGAGATGCAGATTTTTTGGCCGTTCAAGGCTATAAACGGTTCGCTTTGGGACCCTAGTCGAATACGGCCCCCATTATGTAGGAGACCCAAATAAGCCACGATCATTTTTTCAACCCAAAACGCGCATTACCAAGGTGCAGAGCTCAAAGTTTAGGAGTTTAGGGTTTAGGATTTAGGGTTTAGGGTTGTGAGCGTCTGATGAAAAGTGTCTCCAGTCTCAAGAGCAGGTTCCCCTAACACCCCCACAATATATAGTCCGCCTTGAGTAGGCAGGATACGGCGTTGGGTATAGTATATTGAGATCCCCATATACCCCATATTCTATCTACTTAAGGGGGACTATGACCCCAATAACGAGAGAAATCAATTCTAAACGAAGTGGCAACAGGGATTCCACGACAGTTGTTCACAGGGTTTGGGGACCTCTTTTGAGGGTACCTGTAAACGGGCTTGTAGTATTTGGAGGTCTGAATTCGGGTCCCAATTTTTACCAACTACCATATGCCCCGACTCGAAAGCAGACCCACCATTTCAACTTTATCACTCACTGAGCACTAAGGGCCTGGCATCATTTGCCCTTCTCTGCGTCCAGATGATTCCTGCAGTGCATAATTGACATAATGGTTTCCTAAAGTAGCTCCTGCTAGAACTTCCTAAGTCACTGCGCTATGTTCAGTTTTCTGTCTACATGCTGCCTAGATGAAAGCACTGCTTAGCCAAGAGATTCCTGAGCAAGGGACCCTCATTTTTCCCTAAACCCGAAACCCTAAACTCTAAACCCTAAACCCTAAACTCCGAACCCTAAACTCTAAACCCTGAACCCTAAACCCTTTGAACCAAGACACTTTCTACAAGAGCCTGCATAGTGGATGCACACCCTGACCAAGGATCCCTACACCCAAAACAGAGGTTTGAGGCTTAGGATTTAGGGTGTAGGATTTGGGGTTTAGGGTTTAGGGTTTAGGATGTAGGATTTAGGGTTTAGGGTTTAGGGTGTAGGATTTAGGGTTTAGGGTTTAGGGTTAGGAGCTTAGTACAGAGATCCCCATATACCCCATAACCCTAAATAGTAGTTTCAATTTTCTATTCCATTATCCCTAAATAACCCCGATATAGAAGCATATTCCCTACTAAACCCTAAACCCTGAACCTCTCAGGTGCAAGAGTCATCCTGCTCCGCATCCGGCGTGTCTGTCTCCTCAAAGGCAGCGTCAAGAAACTCGATGAAAATGACTGGGTGGCTCTTAAGTAGTCCCCCTTAAATAGACAGAATTATAGGGGATTTATAGGGAGAATGGAAAAGAAAATGGAAACTACTAGAAACATCATGTGAGTTACAAGAACCGGATCGTGTGGGGATTTGTTGGGGTCTTGCTGTCAGAGCTTAAATTCCGGACAGCCAGCCCAAACCAGGCGCACCTTTCGCAGGCGTTGTAATCTTTCAGCTGGGGCTTATGGCTTACTAACCCTAAAGGGTCCAAGGATCCAAATAATGCCGTTTTAGGGCCCAAATACCATTTACATTATAATATGTTTAGAAAAAGTCGGCCAGCATGCATTCAAAGTGCGGGTTACATCCGCATATAGAGAGAGGCAAGCAAGCGCACGGACGGACAAAAAGACATAAAGAAAAGCGGAATCCAAACTCGAAGCACCCTACCACTGACCAAGAGGACCCTTGAATGAGAGGCCCTGCCCGTCTTTTGTCTAAACACCTGACCCAAACTCTCAAGCTTCAAACCCCAAATTCTGGATGGTTTGCTCAGGGCCTCCCACTAACTGGCTTTTTTAGTCCAGACACCCTAGAGCTGGAGCCCAGTCAACCCCAATCCCCAAACCCTCCACCCCTTTCCAGACTATATATACTTTCTCACATGAAGCCTAAACCCTCAAGATTCCGTAACCGCTATATAACCGTAGTTATGGTAGTAGTTTCGTCATTCTCCATTTGGTTTGCCATTTGACTCTCCATAATTGGGATAATATCCTCCAAAAAAGCACTCAAGAAGTACATAGTGAAAACCAATCGTGGCAGGTGTCTACGTTTTTGCTATGCGGATCAGTGCGTGGACCTCAGAATTGTGCAATCGCATATTTATCTGGGAGTATGTATCTCGTACAAGAAGTTTGAGCAGGAGAGTGTGAACCACCGCATGAAGATTGCCAAAAGCAGTTTTGGACGCCTCAGGTCGATATTGACATGCAGGGCAGTGCCAATAGCCAAGAGGCTGGAGCTCTGGAGGAGCTGTGTCATTTCCACGCTGATACGCGGCCTTGATGTTATGGTGCTATCCACGGCCCAGGCAGGACGACTTCGATCTCTTGCTATACAGCAGGCCAGACAAATAGCAAAATCATACAGTGTGGTCACCAGGGAGTCCAATGATGAATTCATGGAGCGATTTGCGCTAAGGGATGTGGTTGACATGATTGCTGCAACCTTTGTTCGGGTCTCAGAGAAAAGGATGCCAGACTTTGAAAGACTGCCAGAGTTGGAAAGGTGTCGACAATGGCGGGCCATTCTGAGAGCCAATTTCATGGACATAGCCCCGGGTGCTATGGGTGTTCGCACCGACCCGGGCGGTCATAGTGCACCGCCTCCTGCCAAGCTCGTTCCTGTTGATCTGGTCGCTGAGCAGTTCTTATGTAATGAATGTGGTTTTGCATTTGCTACACAAGCAGCCTTAAGATCACATCAATACAAGATGCATTACGAGGAGGAGAAGAAAGCACAACGAAAGGAAGAAATTCAGCAACAGCAGCAGCAATCAGCAACAGATCACTCTTCACCTGCAAGCACTGCCTGCATCAATTTGAGACATGGCCGGCCTTCACATATCATGTCAATTCCAGAAGTTGTGTCGAAATTCGCAGGTTCTTTTCGGACGCAAATGTTGATGTGCTAGCCAGTCTCAGTGAAGCACTTATGCTACAGGATGACATGGTACAGCTCGCCACTGATCTGTCATGGCAGCAATTGGCTATACATCCGAGAGAGCAAAACAGTCTGCATCGTTGCATGGAGTGCCATCATTGGAGCGTTGAACCCACGTACGTCAGGAGACACATGAAGGCCAAGCATGCGGACACATGGTGGATTGGATTGTGCAAGCAGTCACTCAGTCTATCTTAGATAGCGATTTGGCTTTGAGCAGTCCCTGCAAGTACTGTGGAGCAAAGTTCAGCCAGCGGCGTCAGCACCTCAGAAGTTGTCCAGCCATCTTCAATGGTCACTACTTGAAGAGAAGACTGAGCTTGAAGCCTCACCTGCCCTCCACCATCATGTTTCCATCAGGCAATGGCAGCTCTGGCAGAGGCAACGAGGGAGTTGGAAGCCATTCAGGCTTTGATGTTAGGCTTGACATCGCAGGTGGACGCAACAATGCTCGCAGCTCCAGCCCCGGCACAGGACGAAGGGAGGCCAACTGAGAAGACGGCCAGGGACGGGGAGGATCAAGGCGTGGATCCGGGAAGGGAATCAAAATGGTTCAAGCCGGACAGCAAAGGAGCCAATCCCAAAGGCAAGGGAAACTCGGCGAATTCTTCAGGAAAGTGGAATTCGTGGCAAAAACGGAGCTGGCATCAGGATCAGGGAGAGAATGCCCAGATCCGGGACCTCAAGCAACAAGTCGAGCTCCTGAGCACGCTGATTCTACGCCACGACAGCCAGATCATGATAAACCGCCAGGATACAGCGTTCGTGTTTTTCATGCGCACGGACTTCCCCAACAGCCTGGCGGTCTCGACCTACACGGTGGCCAAGGTCTGGAAGGAAACCAAGGCCAATGCCCCGGAAAAGCTGAGCCACCCTCTCAGGGTTATACTATTTCAGCACGTGTTGACGACAACAGCTGCACGCCTGGAAGCACTGGAAAGCGCACCAGCGCAGATCGAGAATGCCAAGAAGCTGGGCTGGGTGACGGAGGATGGTACCCAGTATGTGGGCATGAAGTGGAACCCGAGCAAGAAGACCCACGAGGTGGATCCGGCCATCCAAAAAGTGCCAATGCAGGCAGCCAAGGGCATGCTGTTGGAAACAGTCACTTTGGCGAAGGGGCCATATGCAGTGAATCGCTTCCATGCTACACGTCCTCTTTCAGAGGAATATCAAAGCCCAACGCTGACATTCATTCTGGAAGTAGGCCTGAGAACTCAGGAGGCCAATCGTATCTGGCAGATTCTGAACAACCTGTCCCAAACATCGATATGGGTTGCGGCAGGAACTTTCTGCAGGCACGAGAGACTCCAACGCTCAGCTCTGGCGACGAAGATTGCTCAGGGCTTTTCGAATTACTCAGGCGGGTCAAGTTTGGGAACTCCGGCTTTCATTGCTACACCAATGCCACAATGCGATGTCTGCTGTGGACCATGCGCACTGTTCAGGTTCTACGTGATCAGATGGACCTCGATCTGTACAGGATCATTGAAGGCGCCTGGACCTCAGATACATTTCACTTCTGGAACAATGTGGTTTGGAAGGCGAAGTTCTTCAACTGGAGAGATCCTCATAGCCAACATGACGTGGGTGAATTTCTCAGATATCTGCTTGGTAAATGCCCCCGCATACAACATCATTTTCAGTTCCACTGGGAGGCCAGAAGGGCCCATGGCCCTGGACTTGAAACAGTTCAGATTTTGGATGCAGCGGACTCAGTTATCTTGGTTCTTGATTCCAATGTTCGGGACGCAGATGATTCCTTGCTGGAGACGGTCACTATACAGCAGCTTATCCATGAATGGGAATGCCAGGAGAGCACGCATGGCTTCAGCTCGGTGCCTGAGAAGCTTGCAATTCTGGCTGGAAGATTCCAGATGGTGGATGGCAGGTTAGTGAAACGTCACTTGCACATTCTTCCCAATCAAAAAATTTACATTCTAACGTATGCTGCAGATGTCTTTTGCACCAGTGGATTCCGGCTTAATTCGTATATTGAGCACGGAGGCGAGGACCTTCATTCGGGGCACTACACGGCAGTTCTGCATTTCAATAACACCATATGGAAAGCGGATGACAATGCCACAATGAGCCTTATGAATGAGCAGCAAGTGCGAGATGGTTTCTCTAGAACATACATGTTCTTTTACAACCGTGAGGTGTTGTAGCAACCTTTTCTTGTAGTGCCAAATTTGGAGATACTCTTCTGCTTTAGGGCCCACGGGCCGGGAAGAGTATGCATGTGCCTGGGATGTGCTAAGCACAGCGTTGCGCCGGATACTAGTATCTGTCCCACAGCGGACGCTAGCAGAGATCGGACTTTGCAGCGAAGGAAAGTGAAAGTGAAAGTGGGATAATATCCCTTCCCCCTCACATGCTTATAGTAAAACTCCTAGTATCCCGCTGGCTGCATAACCCCTATAGTAGTCCCCTAAACATGCCCTTATAACCCTCTTGAAGGAGTTTATACCCCTAACCCTAAATAAGCCCCTTGAAGGAGTTTAGACCATAGCCCATATGAAGAAGCCCTTCACTCCTCGAAGGCGGACTTCTTCCATCCTTTCTCAAGAAGCCTGGCTTGCTATCGAGGGGGTTTCTTAGGTTAGGGTTTAGGGCTCAGGGTTTAGGGTTTAGGTTTAGGGTTTCAGATTTAGGGTTTAGGGTCCCTGGAAATCCCGTGTTTACGTGGTTTCTTATGGGGATTGCGTCAACGTGTAGGGGGACTACTTCTCTTGAGGACAACCCATTGGGGACTGTCCCAAAACTACGCAAGTACAAGAATCATTTAGCGGTTGTCGGGCTTCCGTTACACCGGGAGCATAAAGACACAATGCTAAAGAATCCTCATCCATAAACCCTAAAACGAAAACCCTTAACCCTAACGCGCAACACAACAATGTGGACATGATCCGTTGTTTTTATTTCTGGCCCAGATTGGAGACCCAATATATGGCAGGTTCCAGAAAGAAGGGGACCCCAATATAGACAATCATATAATTCTGCTATACGCTTACTGTTGGGAACCTGATAAGGGACCCCCAATTTTGGGAACCCGCATATACACTCACCAATCTTCCAAGAACCCTACTTCAGATATGCTGGAGCACTGCAGCTGCTTCAGAGGGTGTCTGGCATGGAAGCATCAGTTCTTGCAGTTGCGATCCTGGTGTGACCACTTGGGGGACCCACACCCTAAACCCTAAACCCTAAACCTACATTACTTGATGCGCCTATATCCTGCCGCGAGGCCTCTACCCTAGACTCTGAACTGTGAACCCCAAACCTTGTACCCTGGAGCCCCCCTAAACCCTAAACCCAAACCAGAGTCCGGCTTAGGGTTTAGGGTTTTTTTTGGTTTAGGGTTTAGGGTTTAAGATTTAAGGTTTAGGGTTAAGGTTTAGGGTTTAGGGTTTTAGGGTCAACGAAACCTGACAAAACCCAGACATGCAGGGCGGACGCCAGTTGGAAATCAGGGTCGCGCCTGACATCTCAGGCACTTGCTTACTGACTGGGGGTTAGTAGGGACTATGGGAATACATTATGCAGGGGTTGCATAGGGATCTTATTCCCTTATTCCCTACTAACAACCAGTCAGCTTACTGGTGTCCCCCCTTGACTGCATGATATACCCCAAAATGCGATATTCCGTAATCAGGGAATCGCCAGTAAAGAGGCGCCCCGGATTTTTGGAGGCCCCCAAAACAGACTACCGGCGCTGCAGGCATTTTGAATGCTTCCAGATTTGTTTGTACACCAAGCCCCTCCCCAAAACAAACAAAACAAGTTTAGGTTAAGGGCCTGGGCTTGGGTTGCTAAAGCATGCCAACGACCAGCCAGATAAGGCATTGTTCGTTGGGTTTAGGGTTTAAGGTTTAAATGGTTAAAGGTTCAAGTTTTAGGTTTTAGGATTTGAGCCACTGTCTAAACTCCTAGTATCCCCCTTAATAACCTCTACAGTAGTCCCCTATATTATCCCCTATATAACCCCCCTTTAAGGAGTTTAGGCTATAGCTCAATTAGGGTTCCATCTCTTGGGAGGTTGCAAGGATGTTGGCAATCCTGAATGTTGCAAGGAAAGCCCCCCGTCTTCCCAAGCAAATGCCTGACTGGTGCTTAGCACCTAGGGAAGGGATCCTCAACAGACTGGTAGTTTCTATGTTTTTTACCTTGCCCCCAACCACAAACCCCAAGCCCTTAACCCTAAAACCTAGACCCTGAACGTCAAATACTTGTTGCCATTGTCTTTTCACACCTTCAACATCTGCCAAGGCTGGTGCGTGAGCAGCCTCAAGCACCTCAATTTCGGGTTTAGGGTTTCTGGCTCCTTGTTACTATTACAAAGTATGCGCTTTAGAAAGTATATGTTCAAACGCCTTGTTGGGTTTCAGCCTAATACAAGTTCGAAGTATATCAGCCAAAAACGATTTTATGGCACCGGTTCCAATGAGCCTCAAACTGTGATAAGCACAAGTAAACACTTCAACTCACAGTACTGCAGGACTGCCCTCATGACTTCTGCAATTGTAAATACTCACGGCAAGAGTATAGACGTTGTGTTCAACAGCAAGTGCAGAAGCATGACTATCGGCTTGTTCTAACTGTGTACTAATCCCATCTGAGAAGACAAATGAATTGATCCTCCTTGCGAGTGACTTTTCTTCCCATAGCTCCCTACGGTCTCATGTCCCCAAAGGCCCCTGAGTTTGAGAAACCCCCATCACAGGTCTCGCCAGATACCAGGAGTTTTGGGGGGGCTTGTTGGGGAACCCCTTTTTGTCGAAATACTCGAAACAAACCCTAATTCCCAAACTTGGCGGTGCTGCTGGGTCTTTGGACTACTCCGACATCTAGATGCCTAGACATTCTCAAAATATTCCCGCACGGTCTTGCTATTTATGCAAGTTGGGCAGGCACTGTTCTGTGACCAGCTATTGTACCAGCTATTGTTGAATACAAGTTGTGCTGCTGTTACCAACTGTCATGATACAATGATTGCTTTCTGCATGTTCCTTACCACCACTGCTGTTACCTGCAAATGAACCGGCAAGCTTCACAAACCTCATCACCGCTGCCGCCACACTGTGCCCCGGCAATGAACATCTGAGCCCTCCGCTGCAAAATCCTGAGCGTGTAGACTCTGCCCCGCTTTGCCTCAGCGCGGAATGACACCACGGCACAGGAAGCGCAAACATGGGTGGTTGTCAAAATTACGGTCCCTTTTTTGGGTACCCTAAATATTAGGTGCCGTATTATAATAGGGACCCAAAAAGGGACCATAATTTTATGTCTAGCGCGCCTTGTGCTGTGAGTGCAACACTTGCCGAAGCTCCTTGCAGGCCACAAGACATGAGGCACACCTCCGCAGACTCCTCGGGAGTATCTAAAAAGTAGAATCCGCCAATATGATACATTATACTTCTATTTGAAAATTTCTAGGAAACCGTGGATCACTTTTCTAGCTAGATCCTGCCAGAAGCTCTGGGTTTAGCAAGAGAGTGGCAGCCAAATGTGCCTCCTGCAAGCGCCGAAAGAGCTGGACATAGCGATCCATGCCGCCCTGCAGTCATCAATCTTTGACGGTTACACAGGTGAACACACAGCTCGACGAATCTGCATCGCACACTGAAAAAAGCTTAGATTATGAACCCTAAGCCCTACGTCCTAAACTCTAAACCCTAAGGCCTACGCCCTACGCCGTAAACCCTAAGCCCTACGCCCGAGACCTAAGCCCTGGACCCTAAACCCAAGCCAGACCCCAAGCCCTCAGCCAAGCAATCATCCGAGCCCTCAGCATGGCAAGTATCTCTGAAGACGTAGCGCTGCGAGTGCGCCTGCTACAAAACCCACCCCTAGCAAGCCCAGGGCAAGTCTAAACCAATTATACGTGTTATATAGGGTTGATATATTTTTGACACAGGGTTGATATAGGTTTGTGTTGGCCTTGTGTTGGGATACCTAGGATTTCGTGCAATTACAGCCCAAGTATCACCACAGTTAGAACCCATTTTGAAGACCCCAGTCCCTTGATGTTTGAGTTTTAAATACCATTTATACGTTTGGGTTGTAATTACCATGCACCCCCAGATCGGGATTATAGAGGATATGTGAGCCATAGTCTAACTCCTAGTATCCCCCTTAATAACCCCTATAGTAGTCCCCTATATAATCCCCTATATAAACCCCTTTAAGGAGTTCAGACTACAGCTCATGTAGGTTCTGTGCAAAGTATTTATGAGGCCCTTCAGCGGCTATAGGGGTTCCAAATAGGGTATACATACAATGGCAAATAAAATTGAAACCACCTTCTTAGGGTTTAGGGCTTAGGGTTCTGCTCATAATTTCTAGGAATCTCCAATGCCCGAGGCCTCGATGAACAGGTCCATGGCTTCTGCGAGCTCTGCGGAATCCTGATTAAGGTTAAGGGATTAGGGTATGGGGATTTGGGTTTAGGAATTAGGGCTCAGGGGCTAGGGCGTAGGAGATTGGGTTCAAGGTTTAGGGAGTAAGGGTCGGGGACTAGGGTTTGGGGATTAAAGTTTAAAAGGGACCGTGAACCCTAGACCCTAAACCCTAAAGCCTAAACCAACGCCAAAACTATTTCAGGCTTACTTGGAATTGGGGGAACAGGTTATAAGGACTTCTGACTATGCAAAACAAGCACTATTCTTGGGAATTGTACAAAAATTTCTCCAGATACATGGCCCCCATGAAGAACGTAGGGAGGAATTAAAAGGGTCCATATTTAGGGGTTAAATGAAGATCATCCTGAGAGACTTCCACGCAGGTCAGGGAATAAGGTTTTGGGCATAATCCCCTCCCCGTACTATTCAAGCCCCTCCCCCTGATGTTAAACATTCCCTCTCTATGTATCTATGTATGCATGTATGTATGTATGCATGTATGTATGTATGTTTGTGTATATATATATATAGAGGGTTTAGGGTTACATATACATGCACTAGCATGCCGCAATGGGAGTATTCAACGTCGGAGGGTTGAAGGTGTTAATAATAGGGATGTATAATTCAAAATCCTAACCCTTAAATTTGCATCCTAAGCCCGAAACCTGAAATCCCACATCCTAATCCCTTCGCCCTAAACCAAAAAACCCCGAGCCCTATATGCTAACCCCTAAACTGCGTGGCTTAAAGCAGCTCTAAGAAGCTGGCATCCTTCTCGCAGGTGCCTGGCCCAAGCAATGACGCGGTTTAGGGTTTAGGTTTGAGGGCTTCTCAAAATGGAGGGTTTTCGGGACTTGGGGCTTCGGATTGAGGGTGGGCATAGGATTTAGGAAGGGTAGGTTTGGGGCCAATGGGACCCTAAGGATAAGCAGAGATTTCAAGGGGAAGATATCAGCTAGGGGTCTCCTGTTGGGGGAAGTTTTAAGGATTATAGTCCCCCTTAAGTAGATAGAATATGGCTTTGGGTATATTAGAATAAGATCCCCATATACCCCGTATTCTATCTACTTAAGGGGGACTATATATGTAGAAGCTGCCCATTGTCCTTTGTGTGATTTCTTTTTCTGATAGCAGCTATATACATGATAATGAGATCTTGAAAGCTACGAGGCCCTCCTGGGCATCTGAGCTCGGGAACTTTAAGGGTTTAGGGTTTAGGGATGTAGGAGCAGCAAGATAATTCAAGTCGATCACATGCTGTAGTAGTCTCCATTTTCTCTTCCATTGTCCCAACATAACCCCAATGTTACACAACTATAGTTCCCAATATAACCCTGTGTTGCGGGGTCACTTAGAGTCTTGCGAGTTACGGTGATTTTCCATGCAAGCTATGGAGATGGACACTGCAGCGATAGCTGCAGATTGAAACCTGACAACCGTACCAAAAGGATGGCGCAATAATCCAAGCCCGCATAGAAAACCGCAAACCCAAGCCCCTAGAACCAACCCTAAACCCTAAGCCCCAGACCCTGAATCCCACTTTCAATGCCCCAGCCCCATCCTCAATTACAAACCCTAATTCAATAAGGGGATTTTGGTAACCCCAACCCCCAAAATAAGGACCCTATAACCATCATATGATAATCGTAGGGTCCTAACTTTGGGGGGTTGGGGTTACCAAAATCTTTTTATGATACTTGAGAAACCTAACAGTTCAGAGGGGCTGGGAAGCCGTTATGGTTATATTGGGATAATGGAAAGGAAAATGGAAACTACTGTGGTATATAGGGTTATATAGGGTTTAGGATTTAGGAATTAGAGAATTCTCAACTTTTCCAATGTCTACATGGCATGGTAGCTTCCCTACGCAGAGGCACCCAAAACTAAACCCCAGAATACTAAAATTCATTTTCTACGGTGGTTCCCCCACAAAAGGGATTCTCTGAATTTAGGCAATCAAACATGAAATCCCTGGGCCCACCCTCCAAGTGCTCCGCGAGGCGGATCAATGAAGCGATCTCACCCGGGCTGTGGCCGTCATCCATGCTGGTGATGCCTGTCTCGGCTTTAGATTTAAGTTTAAGCTTGAGGGTTCAAGGAAAGAAGAACCCAAAACAGGTCTGGATTCAGGATGCTTGGTTTGAGGCTTCAGCGTATTTGGAAGCAGTATGTACGTTATTTTAAGTGTAAAACAATGGCAGCACAGCCGTGTTGTACTGAGTCCGTCTGTCAAGAGTGCTACTCTCGGCAAGGCCTGCAAACATCATAGAAATAAACAACGTTGCATAGGGACACTACCCCGTAATGGAAATTCAAATGAAAAAGAAAATGGAAAATGAAATGAAAACTACTGCATTATTGTGCAAACTTCTTGAAGTCTACCAGTTCAAGGCGTCCCATGAAGCTGCTGGCAAGCACTTCTCACTCACACGCCTCAATATCAACCAGGAATACTACGTGATATTCGTAATATCCATGAGAGTACTTCTCAAAAGCTATAGGACATTACCTGGCCGTAACTTGGGTCCTCCACTCCCTAGAAAACTGGGTTGACCCCTAAAACCCTTTGAAAATATCAATATATAGGGTCCCCTATTAAGGCAGTTAGGGAAACATTAAATATCCCAGGGGCCTACCCAGAAAATCTAAGTCCTAAACCCTAAACCCTACATTGCGCACAGATGCGCACAGTCACTGAAACCCAATGCGATGCAAGCAAAACCTTGCAGCCCTCAAAGCCGAAGTCAGCCACCCCCGTTCGGGGCTTAATGTTTAGGGTTGGAGCTTTGGGTTTAGGGGCTTAAAGTTTAGGGTTTAAGGCGAAGAGCTTTGGCTGTCGGGTTGGCGTATACGGGCCTAGCCAGTAGGCCTAGTCTCGGCAGGCAAAATGATATAGTAGCTTCCATTTTCTTTTCCATTACCCCAGAAATAGGCCCAACATATACCCAATATGACCCCGATATAACCCCAATATACTTCAGTTTTCCAGGCTAGGATGCAGTCGGCCTGCCAGACAGCCCCTGCGCTGAGGTCTGCAGGTAGCATGGCGTTCATTACAGTACGCAGTTTAAGGTGAAGAGTTCAGGATTGGATTGAAGTGTAGGGCTCAGAATTTAGGGCTCCAAAGGTTCAGGGCTGACGGTTTGAGGTAGAAGCCCACGCTTGCTGTCACTACGGCTACAAAGACTCATGGCAACATGAGATGAACAAGACAAAACTGAAATCCAACTAGTCATAAATTTTGCTCACCTGGCAAAACTGAGACAATCATCTACAAGGATGGAGCGGTCATGATCCATTTTCAGGTCAGAGGAGTAGAGCGGAAACGACGGACGGCTGCCGGGAGCAGGAAAAATCAATTCTGGGCAACTCACGCGCTGCCCAAACCAACTAAGATGTGGCAAACTGAAACCTGTCGGCAAATTATCATGGTTGGCCGTGACACTTCTAGCAAGCATTTGTCTTATCACTGCTTGCCCTTCGAGCTCCAAGAACACGCTTCAAACTCCATCCCTCCTGCCACGTGTGTGCACAACAGTGCTCATGGTAGTCCAAAAACCTTGATGCATCCAACCCTGATGTTCAAGACTACAACTTGTGTGAGGCTCGACTTGTTTATTCATCCCTTGAATAGAAATTCATGGAGGCCCATAAAAGGAACTTCCTTCACCCAAAGCTGCTTGCAACCCTCAACGCTGACCCTGGGACAAAGCTTTTTCAAAACCAAATCAGGGCTTGCTTTGGGAGTCCCTACAACAAGCCACAAGGTATGTCTATGGCAGGTCCATGTTAGGGTCCTCCCATTTATCGAGACTGCTAGATTGCAGCGCGCAGTGGAATGCAAACTACAAGTTAAAGTAGCAGCAAGACAACAAAGCAGCCAGCACCAAAGCATCTAAACACCAAAGCAACACCTATCTTCTGCAGTAGTGGGGCACGTGGCAGTTTCAAGCTTTCTGGAAACCCCAAAAAGGATATGCAGCCTGACATCTGGATAGCTGGCTCGGGGGCTGGGCAAGCTCAGTGTAACTTATTGCAGGAAACGTTTTTGGGGTTTCGTTACCTCATCCTTGTGGAAAAATGGGGCCAGGACTACTTGCATTCAGAGAAAAGGACTTCTGACTCCTGTCAGCAAGAACTTTTGAGCCACCCAAACGGGACCATAGTTCGGACAACCACTCCTTCGGGGGAACTGTCGCACCTACGGCAACTGACACGGTTGTCTGGTTGAGCAGAAGCTGGCACATACCCATGGTCTGTAACTTCTGTATTCGAGAAACAGAAAAATGCCTATATAACCCCAGTATACTATAGTAGTTTCCATGTTATTTTCCATCATCCCTATTAAGCCCTTTACCTCAACATGCATATCCTGATGCCTTGCTTTCTGGCACGACGCGATGAATTGGCAATCTTCAAGAGGCAACAACGAGGATTTGTACACCAAGTCGGATGCCGTTGCAAGATGCAACAACACGAGGATTTTGACCTGGACCTTGTGACCAAGTCGGGAACTGAAATACTGGCAATTTTGTGATGCACTTCATGACGTGGCACCTGATACTGTGCGGCAACTTCGGAAACCACACACATCCTAGCGCAAGTTGCAAGGACTGGAACTTTCCACAACTCCTTTTTTCTCCAACTCACTTGGCCCTTGCATTTGCTGTGAAAAGGACGCTGCCCGCTTCGAAAGCATCACCTGCAAACCTGATATCCGGAAGCCTGACGCGCCGGAATCCTAATCTCAAAGTCCTAGCCCTGCAAGTGGGCTCATTCCGGGCCCGTGGGCCCATGGGTCTCACTTTGACGCTGAGGCAGAGCCGTACACCACTCCAGGTGGCCTCTGGCAGCAGGGTTTAGGGTTTAGGGTTTAGCTCCCGATTCTGTAGGGTTTAGAGCTTTAGGGTTCAGTTGGGCTTCCGGGGTCCTTTACAGGGGAGCCTGTCTGTGCGGGGTTTAGGCTTTGTGGTTGACAGGGCTGGGGGTCCGGGTTTCGGACTAGGCCTACACCCTGAACCATGAAACCCCCGAATTCTGGGTTTTGAAGAGGTAAGACTTGGAGCTCCAGGTTGGGTTTAGGGGTTTAGGGTTCAGGGTTTTGGGTTTAGGGGTTTAGGCGTTAAGGGTTTGGGAAGATTACACTCGTCTGCTAGACTGCAGTGGGCCCATGAACGCCGCTGAAACATCTGAATGCGTGCACCAAGGTACTTCTTCGTTGGCAGTTGAACCAAGTAAGGTTCTATCATTCTTGAACAGTGTTGTGGATTATGAAAGCCTTCCATTTGAAAGACTGATCAAGTACACGTGCCACCTCTCAACCCATGTCCACATACCCGTTCAGCAAACTGACAACAATCTTACAGCCATCTTGCAACATAAAGATTTCAGTCAATGGATTTAGACGTGCAGAAAAGCTTTCTGGTAAGATTCATCACTGAAACTATACCAGGACAGGAACCGAGGTAGTTGCTGCTCAACGTTGCGACGTAACCCACGAACTTACCCTTAACTCCAAAAAACTTAAGCCCGGAACTCTGCGCTCCAAACCAATCTAAAGGACTTGAAGCTGAGGGGCCTTGTGGGATAGATTCCCTGCCTGGGGACGGGGCTGCCTGAAGACGTCAGCAAAGGCATCCTTGGCCGCGCTTGAAAAAGGGCTGACACCCTCAGAAGGCAACATCTGAGGTGTCAGGTAGATATGGGGAGTTTCCCAAAATAAGGGGTACCTTTTTGGGGGTCCCTATAATAAGGATTATAGTATATAGGGTCTATATTTGGGTCCCCCTATTTTGGGAAATTACCATATGGGATTCAGCATAACAGGATGTAACAAGAGCGGCAAACAGAAAAGAATAAGAATCGGTCGGAGCCACACTTACCTTCTGCACATTGATTTATGTGCAGATTTCAACTACCGTTAAGCCTCACCTCCCTGAATTCATATGCATCCATTCACATGTTGCAAGAATTGTGGCCCACTGGATTTCTGATACTGGGTTGCTGTTAAGGAACTTAATGTAAGTTACCCTACATTACCATATCATGGGTATATCCGCCCACCCAAGCATGAGGGGGGCGAGTCATCTCTTTCCCCAGCAAAGCGTTGCAACTTGTTCTGGAGGCACCCTGCAGGTGCACTGGAGGCCCCTGGACGCCTCCCGCCTCCTGGAGGCCCCCTAAAGGCCCCGACCCCTCCCCAAAGCCCCTGAAAAACCTTGCAAAAGCTTCTGCTTTCTCAAGGCCTCCTGTATGACCCAAATTCGTTCGCCCCTGCAACATACTTTGGGCCCCACGTCACCCGAATCTCCACAGGCCCTGCCCCCCGGCCCATGTGCTGGACTGGAAGCAGGTTCTGTCTGAGATCGAGGTACTGAGCTGGGGATCCCTGCTCAGAGATGCGGCCTGAGGGTTTAGGGCTTAGGGATGACACATGCACCGACACCAAGACTATGGTGACTATGGGCAAAACCAATTCAGCTGCTTTCCTTGCGGCTGTGCAGACTCAAACAGTATTCTCTTGGCGTGGGAGGCAATGCCTCAAGCTGCAGGCACCGCCCTGTGATCACAATCGGCCAAGTCCCGGAAACCTCTCCAGTACCACATGCACACACGAACAAACTGAAAGGTACTCGTCCTACCAGACTTGCCAAGATTCTTCTGGCGTTCTTCATCATCCTCGTCTGAGTCTGACTCCTCTGGCAAATCTGGATCGCACATTGCCTGCACAGCGAGGTAGCCAGAAAAGCCATGGCAACAGACGAGCACCAGCCATAGATACACGAGCTGCTCCTGGTCGAGCTGGCTGTCGAAGGCAAGGGCATACACGAAATCCTTACCGTAAGCACCAACTCTCCACCATGCGCCGACAATGCCAGCGCTCAACATCACTGACCGAAGCAGGATCATCTTCACGACAGCCGGGCCAACTTCAACCTTGCACGTTGCATTCAGTCCAATGTACGGACACCATCAAAGTGCACCAAGAGTTTGCTGAAAGACAAGCCAAGCAGCAACAGCACTGGAATCCACCGACGCGAGCCAATACAGTGGCCCAGCTATGCCAACACTTACTAGCGTCTCCGCGGGTACTTCCACATGCTGCGGAGGCAGAAACCATGCCAAGAAGATCGAGATCGCTAAAAAAGCTGCACTGAACACCGCAGCCGTCAAAAAGATGACCGGTGACAGCATCAGGGCAGGGATAAGCACTCGTGTAAAAACCTCGTACATGCTGGGGAATTCCTCCTCTACTGCCCGAAGAATCTGTGGAACAAAAATCTCCGATAGCTTCTCCAGTATTTGCCGTCCGTCCGCAAAGTTCGGTAGGCTGTTAGGATCAACCCCATTCATGATCTTGATGACGGCACCCACAACCACACCAGACCTTGCTTGTGTGAAGTCACGCTACAAGGGAAAGCATACACAAAACAGAACACAAAAGCAGCACGTTACAGACTTCGACCGCAATGCTTGTTGTGGGCCATGCAAGACTCCAACCTTTCGAGAAACCGTCATAAAGCTCTACGGGCCAGGAAGCGCAACGTAACCACCACCGACGCCATGCATTAACAACCTGTAAAGGACCTGCTACAGGTTGTTGCAGTGGGAATACTGAGCCCACGACACTTTTTGCACGACTGGCCCGAGGCTCTCGGCAAGAGGCCCAGCCAGCGAGATGCACAACGCACTTGTGAGCAACGTAATGTCCAGTGTAAAGTGACACGCGATGAAGCTTCTCTGGTGCATCACCCGCACGCTCCGAGCCATTTGAACATGCTTAGCTACCGGCAAAATGGCCGAGAGGACCAAAGCCACAGCCACGAGAATGTCTCGGAACTTGATGATGCCCAACCTGCCCCGCTGCTGTTCGAAGCTCTGCACTTCCAAGCGGGAATCTGACCGCTCATCACGACGACTTTGGCGCGCAGCTGACAAGCTGTCTTGAACGATAGTCCCACTTTCAAAAGCACTAATGGAAGCATATAGAATGCTGCTTTTCTTGTACAGAAGGTTATCAAACGAACTTCTGGCCTCATCGCTGTGGGCTAGGTCGTCCCATACCACGTTGTAGAAAACCATGTTGGCCATGAACAGATTTCCTGATCCCCATTCACCGCTATTCCCCCAATTGCTGGTCACAAGCGGTTGGTGCAACCACCAGTTTTCAACGCCGTCTACAATCTTGTGCTTGGTGGTACGCACCCATGTTGACGAGCTGCAGTGAGCTGCATGCCACACCCCGGCTGTCATTCTTCTCCACTGATCCCAATCAACCTGCAAAGACTGATGATATTTGCCAGCAATTCGCTCATGCACGTCTGCAAACATGGCCAACTCGGAAACGTTGATGGGTGGTTTGGAATTGTTTAAAGCACGCATAAATGGTCCATCAGCATCTCCATGAAACTCAAAAGAGAGCGCGTCCAGTGTGCCTGTTGCCTGACAGAACGGCATCTCTATGAAGCTTCTGAACGCGAAGTATAACTTCAGAGAGGCCAGCGGAATTGCTCGCCAAAGCGCCGTTCGCAAGCGGAGATTGTGCCATTCCTGATTTTATCAAGCAGCTAGTTGAATCCTACCGTGATTGGAAACATGTTTCAGCAGGCACCGTGTGGCAAGAAAACTCTGCAAGCTCGTCGCACCAATCGCTTTCAACGCTCCCAATCACAAGCTCAAACAAAGCACACTGCACCCTAGACCCAAAATCCTGGTGGATTGAAGGATGGTTGACAAAAACTACCACTTCAAACCCTAAAATTCCGTGCCATGAACGACAGCCAAGCTTCTAAGACCTCTTCGCCTCTAAGGATTCGCAATGCCCGCGTGGACGCAATGTACCTGACCCATGCTGAGCATGCGCGGTGGGTTAAGGTTTAGGGTTTAGGGTTGATGGTTCTGAATCCTATAGCGTCAGCGTGCACCATTTTTCAAAGAGCATATCCCATCCTCTTCTTGTTGGCGTGGTATGTGGTAGTATAGAACTTGTTTCCGCAAGTGACAACATGGATAAACAACTTATTACTGGCGAGCTGTGCATTTTGCAGCCCAATGGAGTTCTGTTGTTCATCCGATCCAGAGAGATGCGACACCTCTTGTTGTTGGTTTTGTAATTAGCCGATTTATGTAAGCATTGAGTTGAAGCCTGCTGTCTCAACATGCCATAACCATAACGACCTTTTAACACCAATCAGAAGACATGACTAGGCAGTGCCTCTTTGACATCCCTACGTGGGCACGGTGTGTCGAGATCGAAGGCCGCAAGCTGCGCCTCCCAGGAGGAAGCGGTCGTTGAGAGTAAGGCTTGGAGGCTGCGTGAGCTTGAGGATACATGTAATGTCAAAAAGTGCTGATGCGATTGCGCGTGACGCGAAAGAAGTCCAACTATATGTTTCTTGCGGCTGATGATCAGATCAGCAAAAAGCTGCTCAATGCCAGATGCTCTCTACTGCAGTAACATCAAGAAACACGTGTTCATCATGCGAACAAACACAGCTAGGTATGTGCAGTGTGAGTCTGTGCAGGGGTGCTAGAAAGGACCGTGCCGACCATCAGTAATCATAGACCAATGTTATGCTTGCGTCAGATCAAGTCATGTGCAGCCTCCAAAAGCAGGCCATCCTTCATGCAAGCTTGGTATCCCAACACGTTCGTCATGACCAAACCTGCAGCAGGCTTCTTGCCAGAGTCCAGTGGCAAGGTAGGCAAACTGGGGCAATTGGTTCCTAGAGCCGACGTCTGCAACTGCAACGGGTAGGTTTGGACAAATTCTTTCGCAGTTGTCACGTCACGCTCCTTCCTTTCTCTATCTGCTGGGTGAAATCCCTGCGGGGACATCGTCAGGAGAAAACTAGGAAATACAGGGCGCACCATGCTGAGCGCGTCCTGCGGAGCCTATTGCTTCCCAAGTTTAGAGGAGTAGCATCTCTGTCTAAAACCTTTGGGAATTGCAAAAACATGGAACTCCCTCACATACAAACATGCGTCGAACAACACGCAACAGCATGTACGCCGCATTAAATATGTTGAGGGACTTAAGAGCAGGACCGTGAGCGGGCCCAGGTCCTGGATGTCTACGTTCTCGTACCCTGGCATGGGATTTAGGGTTCGAAGGTCTGCTGATGGGAAAAAGGTGAGGTACAAATTCGAAAAGACAATTTCGGGGTCCTGATAGGCGGGGAAGAAGTGGAATTCGTTTGGTTGGTTGGTCAACAAGACATGACGGAAGAAATCCTGCAAAAGCAACATTGTAAGCAACCCTGTGGGCGGGTGCCTCCCAACGGCTGGAGAAAATCTTGTAAAATTGAAAGATTGAAAATGTCGTAAACAAATGCTCAGATGTCGCAAACAATTCATCTAAAGCAGCCTTGGGAATTGTCATGCAACTGTGACCATCAACGTTGCCTCTGGAGCGCAAACAATGTTAACCAATGAGAGTCAGCCGCTATTAGAGAGCCTTCGTCCAACCCATGGAGATGCCATTAGCAGCCATACCGAAGCAAAATTGGCAAAGACCCTTTCCCTTGTACCGCGCCTGAGATCCATAAGTTCCGGACTTTGAAAAGCATGGTGCGCCAGGACTCCTGTGCTGTCTTGATGCGTGAAGCAATTCAGAACAATAGGGATAATGGAGAAGAAAATGGAAACTACTATAATGGAGAATCAAATGGAAAAGAAAATGGAAAATGAAATGGAAACTAGGGAATATATTGGGGTTATATTGGGGATATAGTATTCTATTTGGGGATA
>CAJNIZ010046362.1:0-16911 GCA_905231905.1 Symbiodinium pilosum | reverse complement strand
GCTGAAGCTGGGTTGCTGTTAAGGAACTTAAATTAAGTTACCATATTGGGGAAACCCTATTATTTACTATATACACCCACTATGGTAACTTAATTTAAGTTCCTTAACAGCAACCCAGGAAGAATCAACAAATAAAAATGTGTTGGTTGCTTCAATGAATATGGCTACTGCAGAGGCATGAGCTCGCTATTCTGATGAGTCTTGGCTTATGTTTTGTCCACTGAATATTCAAGTTCTCTACCATAGCATTGCCATCCCACAAAGCCCACGATTGCTCAAACTAGCAAGCATGCACAACACCACAACCTCTCGTCTTGGCAGTAGTGTCAGAAAAAGAAGTACTATCTGCTGGCCTTTGGCAGTACGTTGCATGGTTAAAGGAGATGGGAACATTCCACCCCCAAAAACGCAGCGGAGGGCCGGGGGTATGCTGGTGGAACCCACATCCGAAAGAGCAGGCCATTGCCTGGGAAAAGCCGGCAAGTTCCGTCCTTTTGCAACAAAAGCAAATTGTGGATAATTTTTGGGTGGACATTGCACCAGGGAATTAACCATTCGAAAAATGGCGAGGTTTTATGTTAGCATTGTGAGCATCACAAAGCTGTATGCAATTTGCCCTCTTGGCTTTGCCCTCCTCTGGCGTCAGCTCCTGAGTTCGGCCCTGCTGCCGAAGTCCAGCGCAGATGCTTTGTAGGGGTATAACTCCAAAACACGCCTGAGCTCAAAATCAAAGAGACGTCCTATGATACAGAAAACATGGAGAAAGGGACCCCAAATGATGCTGATGACCCCCAAGACGCTGCTCACACGCACCGTCTGAGGCTTCGTGGGCTGTATGAAGATTTTGTGGACAATCACTAGAAAGTTAGCTCAAAACATGAGCCAAAAACCGTTGGTATTGTGACTAGCGTTTGTGACGATCATCACAGGCAATAAAACCTTCCACGCTTCGTACCATTACTACTGCCGCTACTTTTCAGGTTACTTGCAGCAGTGGCGCTGCCACACTTTACTACTGCGGCTATGACAGCCATGAGGTCTTCCCTGAACTGTCAGACATCTGGGATGCGCACCAGCCACGACCAGACTGCCATAAGCAATCCCACGGCAAGCATCATCTTCCTCAGCATCACATGCGCTGAAGCTTGGGGAGGAGGAAATGAATTCATAGCCTCTTTGAGGGATGATAGCATCCATTCCAATAGCTTAGTCCCGTTGTCAAGGCTGTTCTAGCTGTGCCCCTGTGGCACGGGGCCGGAAACACGTATTGCGGAGGCAAAGCTCATTTTTGTATGTCCGCAACCTCTGCGCATAGCTGAATCTATACGAAGCGCTGTGGGCGCACTCCCGGAGTACCGTCTTTAAACTTGCTTATGATTCTTTATGCTTCCACATGAGAACCTACACATCGAGCAAACTCCATGAAGCGTACCTTTCTTTGTTGAAACCCCGTGCACGATCCCTGAAACCTCCACACTTCCATGCAGGAGAGCCCTATGTAAAAAATCAAAGCCTGGCAAGCCCCAAACCAGCCTCCCGGGTGATATGTCTCTATTGACAGGGTCAGCGAATATGATCTTTGCAGTGAGATGCTTCGCGGTCCAACGGGTGGCGTCCTTTGCCCTCCTCACAGAAGGTCTAGCACGGGTTTGGGGTCGCAGGATTGAATTTTCCTTGAATCGGAGACCATCTGAACGATGGCAAGCTTCTCAGTCGGCCAGTTGTCCATGGGAAGTGAGTTACTGCTGGGCTGAGAACCCACAACTTTTTCTTCCCAGCTCAGAGCATATTTGCTTGACGATGAGGGGTACGGATACCTTGCACGCCAACATTTGTTGTTTGACCGGCCTTTTGCCACTACAACAAGTAGTGCGATGTTTTTTGTCTGGGCGACTCTATCTTCGAGCATTGCAGCGTCTTTACCATATCTAGTCACTATATTGACGGCTGAATCTACTGTCGTGCTGACCTCCGATCACATGTTACCACTGCCCCGTGTCCTGTCAGACTTTGATTTGATGACTGTAGGTGTCTTTACCGTAGCTTTGTTTGTGACATCAATGATAAGTTCTGTTACTCCAATGCGAGCCGCTTGGACTTAATGTCACTCGGAAGTGAGAATGAGTCCGCATGGTAAAATGGTGGGGACTGTTTTCATGAAGAGTCGCAACTGTGGGGTGGGGGCTTCTAGATTCTACTTTAACGCAAGGACAAGTCGGCATACTTTCAAGTAGCCTCAAAGCTCGTACATCCTCAATTCTAGATCCACTACGACTGCAAGAAAGACGGCGAATAATCGCATCAGTTAGGTGGACCCCCCAGCCTGTAACAGTGCCTATAAAGTAAGCATGACATTAGGGTCCTCTTATATTCAAATTATACCAGTATTACAGGGTGGGGGTCCTCCTAAGGCATCAGCCTCTGCTGTGGCAGACCAATGTCCTGCGCTGTGCCAACAGGCGCTTCACTGCCGCCGTTTCTGCCAACTGCACATCCAGGACATGCAAGTGCTATGCTATTCTGGGGATGCATAGAGCGGTTGAGGGTTGAGGCGATTTAGGGTTTCCTTGGGTCCTGGTTCGTGAAGAGCAGGGTCTGGGTTTCTTGGAGACACTGTAGCATCAACTTCCTTGATCATCTTCAGCCCCTCCCTACATTCACCCCAACATTGAGCGAACTTCATTACCAGAACTCCGAGAAGACACTCCCTTGTGATACTTGGAGAACACAGGAATATGCCCACAAAGAAATCTCAAGCTCGACTTAGCTGATTGCAAAGTATGGTCTGCGCTTCCTCCGTCCACTGTGGCCTCACAAAAGCTCAAACACAGGCCGTGCAAGCACAGTTGCATGCAAGTTTCAACTCAGCGCGCACCATGAAGCAAACAAATGTCACTTTGCCGGTTGCAAACTTAAGCAGCGTTTAGAAGAAATGGAAAGGCCCAAAGGGTACGCCGCACATAATTGCTGTGAATTGTTGTCCTTGTAAACTCGTGGACTCCTTGTCATTCTGCACACCCAACATCAAGCGCCCGAATCCTCTTGAGCTCCTTTAGCAAACACCCGCCACCTTTGAAGCGAGTTTCCCCGCAACGCCCTGCGGAGCTACCTCGAGACGGGCTGTCAAGCTGGGAGTTTCAGAGTTATAGCTTAGGTAAACCCCCCGCCCAGTAATAGTGACTATAAGGGATAATAGGGATTATATTAGGGTCCTCTTATATTCGCTATATGCCACTATTACAGGGTGGGGGGTCCTCCTAAGTTATAGCATGTCAATCTAGATCGATAAACGCAGTAATCAGTATGGTAACTCTTCGAAACGCATCAAACGAGTAGCAATCAAACCCTCAATTGTCCGGGAAGCCATGCTGCAGCTCTTGGTTTTGCATAGGTGTGGACAATCTTCTCCGGTCTTCTGGAACACAGGCAAGTGAGCAGCCGCTGGGTTCTGGTTGTTGTTGGGACAGGTCCTTCCCCTAAGCCCTCAACCTTGTCCAATGGAATCCCTGAGAAACCTAAAACCAGAAAGTGTTAGAAACATCCTCAAACCATTAGAGACCTAAAAGCCTAAACGGTGAGCTCATAAGCACAGCACCTTCACCTCCACAGCTCCCGCGCTTGATCCCATCGGGTGAAACGAACCAGCTGCCTCCGCAAGGTGTTCATTCTGTCGGGTTTATGGTGCAGGTTTCGGGTTCAGGTTTCAAGTCTTTAGCGCGTTGGATGGCTTAGGCTTCAGGGCGGGAGCTATGATTGGCTATGATTGTCTCCGTTTGTGAGGCCCGCTATGGCTGCGTTACCTGCACATTATGCCTGCAGGACCCGGACACGAGCATGAAGCTCTGCCCCTGCCATGGACTCCATGGTTCCCCTGCGTCCAAGAACACACAGGGTTTAGGGTTTAGGGTACTTTGTGAGGGCAACCGCGGCACCTTGTACATGTGCGTAAGATTTGCTATTCCTTCCCTGCAACCCAAAACCCCCATGATACAACACGTTCTCTACAAAACTGTCGTCAATCTTCATAACAGATATTCTACACCATGAAAAATACTGCGCAAGGTCCGTCTCAGCCACAACTTGCTGCAAGAGATCCTCCAAACATCATTTGCTACAGAATGGCACACAGCACGTCACCTCAAAAGGGCTATGAGTGGCTTGAGACACTACTGTGTCTGCTGGGGCAGGCCAGCTTGACTATGCTTCTTGAAGCCTCTGTTTCCATGATTGCAAACTCAGGCCTTCGTGCCCTGATGAGTTGGCAAGCTCGTACTGTTGCCCATCCCTGAGAAAACGTCCTCCGCACAACTTGACACCGTGCTTGCGAACTGGGTTCTCTGAACCTACACTGCAGCCGGTCCTTGCAACTGATTTCATGTCTGTGTCTAAGCGGTCGCAGAGAACCTACTGTGGAGACTCCCGGCGCTGGCTCTATCCAGACCATGATCCTCAAAGCCTGTGCCTTTATGACCCTCTATGATAACACCTGCTCCCAGATTAACCACACTGTACTTTGTGTCCTCCGTTGCCAAGCTCGAGCTGTTGCCCATCCTGGAGCCAGCATCCTCCACAAAACTTTGCTTATATTGGGGGGTTATATGGGGATAATGGAAAAGAAAATGCAAATCAGTGTAATGGGCATTATCGGGTTACTTACTTAATGCTGCTGGCATCTGGGTCTTCGTAACTAACCCTCCGACGCAAAGCCCGTGCTGCATGTTGTCAGCTCGAATGTCCTGCGCACAATATCACATGCTGCTGTCCACATGTGCTTCAAGAGGGTTCCCAAACCTTCCGCAGTGCAGCTGGACGAACTGCGGTTGGACAGCTTATATACCCAAGCACAGCATGGTTGAACCGGTGACAGACTCTTCGGACGAGGAAGCACACTGGCGGGGCTTTGCTGTAGGCATTTCACTAATTCAGCATTAAGCTTTCAAGCCCTGGACTCTTTCAGGTAAGCCTGTAGTCCCAGTACGCAGACAGCATCTTCTTCAGTGCAGGGTACCAGGGTGGTGGACACAAGCAGCAAATCACATGTCATGTTGCGGCACGGACTGCCAGGTTGCGGAACGCTGCTTACATTGGCAGCCATTTGCATCCTGAAGACTGCATAGCATGTGAGCAGGCAGCGCGCTTGAACGAGCGAGCGTACCACGACACAATGTCCAGGACAAAGGCACAACGCAATACTTCGTGGCATGAAGAATGGAGGTGGCAGCCTGGCCTTCCTGGGCCTGTTTAGGGATGCAATGATGGCACGGCGGGTTTGCGCATGGGCCGTGGTGTGGTTTTCCCCCCCTCGCGCACACACGAGCGCAGTTTCATGCACATGCATGTCAGTGTAGAGCAAAGGAACAGTAGTGCAAAACAGCAGCTCTCACAGTTCGTCCAACATGGGCCTGGCGCATGTCCTAAAGAGTGAGACATGTTTCAGGGGGGCCCAAGTATCCTGACACTTTTTGTGCTCACACCAAATCGGGCTCCCTACAGTCTCCTCCTCTGGGGCAAACAGGTTTTGCGAGCTCATCGTAAGGAAAGCCCCGGCAAAATGCCACACCTCGTCACAGGCAGCACCAGAACCACCAGAAAGCCATGTAGTTTTGGGGCTGAAGGAGTTCCAGGTCTAAGGCCGTGGAAGGGTGATCAGTCCTTTCAAGGTATGGGCTTCGAGGGTTTACCACGGGACGTCTTTCAAAGAAAACCTTCGATGCAACAAGAATCACCTTTGCTTTTGGCCTCAAACACCACTCCGCCACACTCACATCACTCACAAATGTGCATGTTTCCTGAGGGGACCTGACGTAGAGTAACGGCAATGGTCAAGTTTACCGGAAAGCGGTCGAGAAATACCTGCAAGAAACACTGCTGCTTCTATTAGCCCAAAAACATCCTACCACGCAACTGCCCGTGTGACCCCAACCATCAAAGCACTGGCAAACGCCACAAAGCCTGCCGCTGAAACGGATTTGATTCTGAGGTTTAGTCTGTAGCTTAGGATTTGTGGTCCAATCCACATGGTCACTACACAGCCCCATATGACATAGAAACACCCAAGCAAACGGGCAGTGGAAAACAATCAAGCCAAGCTTAACTAGAGAAGGCATCTGCATCTCGCATCCTGATTAGCGGCTGATGCTACAACCTGGCAAGGACGATACATCAAAGCCTTGGACCCAGGCGGCAACTTCCAAACAACGTTTTGCGAGCGCCAGGTGAAGAAGGACCTGCCGGTGCCATTGTGGAGCCGAACAACAATCTCCCAAAACATCTGAAAACAAAGGATAACAAAGGATTTAGGCTCCTTGTTCATCTATTTCCCCGGGATTGGGGCGTGGAGTTTACAAGGACTACACAGCGGTGGCATGATCCCCGCCTCTCGTGTCCGGATCACCGGACGCCAGATACGGAAATCGTGGACCGTAGACCTACGGATAATGGAACTTGCTGCTAATTGGTAGTTGCTTGAGCCCGCCAACATGAAAAGATCTGCTTACTGGGTGGAGGAGAGGATTCCTCGACTTCCCTTCTTGCTGTAATTTACGAAACCCCACTGACCCCTCGAAGGCACCAGCAAATTCAGTATGTGGGTTTCAATTCTCGGCTGCAGCTGTTGATATTTCGCAATTAAAAAGGGCCACGTTTCGCATCCTTGTACAATTGAGAGCCTCACTTTTTTTGGATCCAAATCCCAAAAGACAAATCTGGCTTCTTTCTGGAACCACCCAAGAGTTCTCATCGACAAGACAATCACGGTTAGTTTATGAAGCCCAGGTGCGCGGCTGGTGTGCGGTGACTTGCATCCGGTTTGGTTGTAGTAGCGTGATGAATATCTTTATGATTCTGCTCATCCTCTGTGAAAACGTTGTCAACAAATCAAAACAGTTTAATTTTTTTTTCGACACTTCTCTAATCTACAGTGAAAGATTGCAAAGTGATTGGATGATAGTTGGGTTTGCTGCGTAAACCATAAAACGTTTCTACAAAAACACCAATTTTCATGATGACGACGTTATGAATGTTGTGTACTTGCAGCTAGTTCAGCAGGATCTGAGTTCACAAAGTTTATTCAAGCCTTTAGACCCGTGTAGCAAGCTTTTCAAACGTTTAATAAAAATTGCTATGTAAATTTGCAATACTCAAAACATGAAATACAAAACTAAAAAATTATGCTGTCTCTCACGCCAAAATAAAAATTCATCTTGAAATTGCCAAATTTATTAATTACAAAAACCGGTATCTTTTATAGAATTTACACCGCAAGAGAGTGTATTCATCTCAAATGATCAAATGAATCAGGAACTGCAAGCAAAATATCATTTTGTTCAGCCAGCTCGTGGCTAATGTAAAGGCCCTATTTTGGCATTGACGGGGATTACCTCTGAGCCAAACGACTTGAGCCATATGACACCCTTACAAAAACTTACCCAAGTGAACTGTAGTTGCACTCACTCACTCAAACGTACAGCGCAAGACGCAGCAGGGACTTCATTTTCCGGTGGGATGCATACACTCAAAATCTTGCATGGCAGTTCGCCAAGTCAGGCAAGAGCCTACAAGTGCAATGCACGGGTTGAGGACAGCTCCTCACACACGGGGTGCGGGTTAAGGCTAAACCCCATAATTAACCGAAAAACACTATGCCCCCAGAAGAGCTTTCTCGATGCTACCCAGCAAGTCGGAAATGTCTTCACACTGAACCTCCACCCCGTGCAAGGCAAGGCTCCTCATCAAGGACCTTGACGGGGCGTCTTTTTTCACCTTTGGACCGCAGCGGTTTTGGTAACCTACTGGCGAAGCTCGTTTCACTGCAATTGTTGCAGCGGCCACTCAAGGCGGCTACCCCTAAAAAGGAGTGGTTAAACCACAATCCTGTGAGACCAAAAGTGCGTGGTGGCTGGGAGCCGTGACTCAAAAACCAGCCTCCAGCGGCTCAGCGCACTGCCTAGCTAGGTGTGTATCTTGCACGCATCAAGAAGAGCTGACGGGGCGTCTGCGGGATTTGATGGTGACGGTACCCTCTGGAACCAAGCAAGGATCTCGGCGGAGCACTCGTCAAAAAGCAGCATGTCCAACAGTTTGATGGCCACGGGCGAGCGGGCTGCCCCAGAAATGGCAATGTCGCGGGCGGCATTATTGTCTACGAAAAATAGAGTGGGTTTGCCTGAAAGCAACCCCCTCCACTTCCTCATGGCACAGATCAAGGCCACCACTTCGGCTTCGAAGATAATGGTTTCCTTATTTGCTGTCACCAAATAGAAGTAATTTCCAACTCAATCATACATCAATCTTATATGTGTCCTTCAAAGACTATTGCGATTATTCAAATCGTGAATACACCATTCACTCAATTCAGGCAAGGAGCATCGTGCTTCTCTTTTTACGTCTAGCCGCAACGAGTGCATGGGGATTTCTGTGTGTACCCATCAGGGATGGAGCACGCCCACAAGCAGGGTCCACATTTGTGGGGCCCTTGCGCTGTGTACCCATCAGAGATGGAGCACACGTACTATACCCTGCCGTGATCGGCCAGAGGCACTCTTCCCAAAAGGGCAGGCTGGGCGGGCAAAACAGATGAACTCATGTCTAAAACATGGTTCAATAAACACAAGGGGTGGCCAGCCACCCTCCCAGCCAAAATGGCTCAAACATGAACCACCTGTCAATCCACATCAAGGTGTTGACATGCAAAGGAAATTGCTTCATGTGAAAACCCAAAGATTTTCACAAAATATTTTGATGACGCAAATCAAGACTTATCAATCACGATTGAAAATGGTCTTATTTGCTGTCACCAAATAGAAGTAATTTCCAACTCAATCATACATCAATCTTATATGTGTCCTTCAAAGACTATTGCGATTATTCAAATCGTGAATACACCATTCACTCAATTCAGGCAAGGAGCATCGTGCTTCTCTTTTTACGTCTAGCCGCAACGAGTGCATGGGGATTTCTGTGTGTACCCATCAGGGATGGAGCACGCCCACAAACAGGGTCCACATTTGCGGGGCCCTTGCGCTGTGTACCCATCAGAGATGGAGCACACGTACTATACCCTGCCGTGATCGGCCAGAGGCACTCTTCCCCCGAGCACCCATTGCCGACTGGACGACATCGGCATGAGTAACACGCACGCACGCACCCTCCGCCAACTTGAATTTTGGTACGGGCTACTTTTGGCCTTAACCTGTTCAAACCAGGAGTTAAGCAGCTTCTTATCGCATAACTTGTGGACCGCCATAGTCAAATGGCACCACACGGGTTTTGGCTGGCCCCTCCAACTATAGTGCGCAAGGAGGCTTTATTGTTCCCAAATGCAATAACTGGTAGCCACTGAACAAGCGGGGCGAAATGCTCAGTTCAAGAAGGGTGGCCAGGCACTCAAGTTCATGTGTGGGTTCTTGCTTCCTTCGTCACGAAAGGCAGAACTCACCAGTGGCATTTCACTAAATTATCCCATGTGGGCACCCATGTCTGACAAAGGAGACATCCAACGCCGATTCCAAGTCTCACACGAGGCATTGATGTAAAGGTCGAAAGAGCGCACAGCAAAGTTAGAGATGACGAGTAGAGATGGTGCAAAGGTGAGGCCACACCTGTTCTATCCCTAAGAACCCCATGGGACCCGCTCAAACCATCACAGGTCTAGCCCCCACAGCCCATGACATGGCCGCTCAAGGATTTGTAAGTAACGCAGGCTTGTTTGCCTGCAAGCTGATTCCCAGCAAGTTGATTCCCAGCAAGTTGCAACCTAGTTCTAATCCTTCCATGTCCCTACTGCTAAGGAAATTTCTCCTGAGGACCCCGTCCAAGGTTTTGATGAGCTCTTGCTTGCTGGTTTTGGTTTCAATGGTCAGGCTGCTTTTGATGACGTTTTTTGGGCACTGAACGGCCCACTTGCCCAGGCGTCATATGAACAGGTTTCTCGATGCTTGTTTGGATCCACTTGGGAGACATGTAACAGTGTACCTTGGGCGAACTCCACACTTGGCGCATTGTACAACATCCTTTAATGCCCAAGTACACACACCGCACCAAATGTTATTCTTGGCCAACCCCGGGCCCTGCCGGTGGGGTTGGGGTGTTAGGGACGGCAGGTTAGGGATAAACGCTATGGAATCCCCTAGACCCAGGTAGATCAAAAACCCACTACACCCAGCTGCTGGTACACAGGAGCAGGCGTAGGTCAGGGCCTGCGCTCACAAGGCCAATCAAGACACTTGGGACTGCCTGCCCAAACAAGGCGAAGCGCGATGATGGACATCCACGGAAATGACATTACACGAGCGCAGTGCATGAGTGCAGTGACGCCTGCCAGCGAAAGTTCACCTGAACAGAACACGCATCCCGCTGATCGTCGCTATGCTTCATGTTGACAGCCGAGACCATAGCTCACCTTGCAGCTTTGCTTGACTTCAAGGTGCTTGCTAGAGGTGAGGGAACAGCAGATAATGTCTTTGGCCTCGGAGACAGCATAAAATCTCATCCCCCAAAAACCAGACTTTTGGCTATATACGCGCGTCAAGCTCATCCCGGCAACCAGTTCAACAGCACAGGGTTACTCTAGGACATGATGACTGCATTAAGCATCAAGAACTACGCCATTCAATACACCAACGTAGTGGTCAAGAAAGGAGACTTTCAGGGCGCCTGTGGCGTCAGGGCCCAACCGGCACGAGTGGCTTCTATGGTGACACGGCCTGGGAACTATGAAAGAGGCACCCTTAGGGGAAAAACTCAAGCAGACCACTTTGGGAGAGGGACTCTTAAGGGGGAACCTCAGGCAGGGAGCTCAGGGCCTGCCTGTGCTGACAGGGGCTTCAGGCACAAGTTTGGAGCCGCTCTCACCCCCACGCAACAGGCGGCGCAAAACGTGCATTGCATCAAAGGAGGAGACTCATCAGGTCTGACACAAGCCTGGCAGAGGTCTGCCTGCAGCACCAGCACGCCATGGCTGGCAAGGGCTGACATGAAAGTAAGTGGGTACAGGCAGTGCCCAGCAGCCCACACGCTGCAAACGTTGAGAATGCTTAGTTGCTTGCTTAGCACCCATTTCAGGTTTTTGGCCAACAGGACTGCTTTGAAGAGTGCTCAGCCCCAATGAGGCTTTGGCAAAGCAAGCGTGTAGCTTGAAGCACGCAGCCCATGGGAACAGCAGAGCCATGGACATGTTGCAAGAACTCAGGCTACGACAGCTGCGGGCTAGTGGGGGCATGGGCACTCACAAATCAGCTGAGCAAGGCCTGGCAAGCGGCACAAAAGGACATCCCTAACTTGACAACAATCTCCTGCAGAATGTTGGCTGACCATAATGCCTTGGCACTGTAGAAAGTGACATGCTGCACGCGTCGCAAGCCAAGGAGGCACAACTCCTGCAGCAGTTGGCCACATGAGCTGTGCTAGCCAGTGGGGAAGTGCAGAACACACACCATCGAGCACAGCTGTTTGCGCAGACAGCGCATACGTTGCGTCAGTTATAAGCAAAGCTTGGCGAGCAGCGTGATGGGATTTCCGCGAGCACCTGAATCCTTAAGGTTTTCACATCCATCACAACACGTTGATGGGTTGCTATGAAAGACAAAGGGTTAGAAGCTTGCTTCAGACTGGCAATCTGATTAAACGTACAGCACACCTAGATTCACTCGGCTACTGAGACTGCACACGCACTGTTGTTGTGAATAGATCTTGCAACGATGTAAGTGTTCAACATGTCCATGTTGGGTCTGAAGCTTGCGGCAACGGCCCGTGATCGGCCATCTAGTGTGCCTCACCTGGTCACACACAAATGCATCCTACCAGGACTGCACTTCACTGCCACCTTCAGAGTGGCACGCTTGCATGAGTTCATGAGTGCAACTAAGCAGGGGTACACGAACCGGCAGGCCGCAAGCTAACCTGCCTCTGAGCCACGTCTCACAAATGAATTCTACCAGGACCGCATGTGTAGTTCAACTCAATGCTTTCCAGCGGAGTGACATGCTCTCATGATTTTGCGCAGCCTCTAAGGACGACATGAACTGGCTCGTTCAATCGTTTAGGGCGCAATCAACGGACGCATCCCACACGGTTCGTATGCTCAATCTATTCAATGCCATCCAACGGAGTGACACGCTCTGTGTTTTTGCGCACCCTTTTCAGGAGTACACGAGCTGCTTTTATGCACCCGATCAGGAGTACACGAACTGGCTGACGCGCACCCTTGCAGGAGTACACGAACTGTGAGCCCAGGACAATGTTGCCTGGGACCCACGATCAACACGGCATGTGTAGTTCAACTCAAGGCCATCCAGCAGAGTGACATGCTCTCACGATTTTGCGCAGCCTCTAAGGGATACAGGAACTGGCTTGTTCAATCGTCTTAAGGCTCACATCAACAAATGCATCCCACACGGCACGTGTGCTCGATTTATTCAGTGCCATCCAACGGAGTGACACGCTCTGTGTTTTTGCGCACCCTTTTCAGGAGCACACGAGCTGTTTTTATGCGCCCGATCAGGAGTACACGAACTGGCTGATGTGCTGTGAGCCCAGGACAATGTTACCTGGGACCCACGATCAAAAGATGCATCCCACCCGGGATGCATGTTCGACCTATTCAGTGCCACCCAACAGAGTGGCGGGCTCCATGTTTTTGCGCACCCTTTCAGGAACACACGAGCTGTCTTTAGGCACCCCTTTAGGGGCACACGACCTAACGCGCACCCTTGCAGGAGTACACGAACTGTGACCCCAGGATAATCAAACGGAGTGACGTGCAAACATGATTTTGCGCACCCCTCAAGGATACATGAATTGACTCGTGAATTGTTACCTGGGACTCGTGATCAACAAATGCACCCCGCCCGGTACGCAAGCTCAATCTATGCAGCGCCATCCAACGGAGTGACACACTCCATGTTTCTTGCGCACCTTTTCAGGAGTACATGATCTGTTTTTGTGCGCTGGTTCGTGAGAACACGCACTCGCTAATGTGCACCCCTGCGGGAATGCAAGAACTCTGGGTCCAGGACAACTCAGAAGACTCTCATTGCGGGAGCAGCGCTCCTTGTGAACACAGAGAGTGGCACTCTCTAATTACCCACAATGCGCCCACGAAGTGGAATGCCTGCACATGCCACTCTGATCACGGACGTGGAGCTTTTACCTTGCAACAGAAGCTCCACAGTCCATCGCAAAAGATGGCAACACAAGCATCATCCAGGGCTGGAATCTGCTGCACAATCCCCAGCTGATTTTCCACAGTACGACTGTTGCCAGGGGGTCACCATGCCAAATTCTCTGCCGGAATCTCAGAAAACCCCCACCGGTCGCAAGTGTGCGTTTTTGGCCAAAAACCTGATCTTGCGACCAGGTCGGAAGCGTACATTTCTGGGGAAAAATCCGAGCTTCCGACCACACACCCAGAAACTTGGTCTGAAAGCAGCGCAGGAAACTTGGCAGGTCACCATGGCTCCAGGTCAACACAGTCCCATCGCCAAGGGTAGTCGCAAGAGCAGTATGTGAGGCCTGCATTTGCTGCACTTCTCAGCTGATCTGCGCAGCACTGCTGTCGTCACCTGAGCCAGCATAGTCCCGGCTAACATGGCTCCATCGCCAAGGAAGGCCGCGAGAGCACCATGTAAGGCGTAATTCGTCGCACATTCTGCAGTTCATGCCGCACGGCCAGGCCAGCGCCATTAGAGCCACCAATAGCACCGCTGATCCAGCAACAAGGGTGGTGGCTACAGCATCATCAAAGGCTTGCGTCTGCTGCACATTCTTATGGATCTTGCACAGCACTGCATGTCCACCAGCAATGACGGCAGGCGAGGCTTATGTCTGCTGACATCGGCCAATCTTGCACAGCGCTCTGAGAATTGCTTCCGCTGCACCTTTTGGAGCACATTTTGCACAGCACTGCTGTCACCACCATGGTCAGCAGCGAACTGCTGCAGGTCACCACAGCTCCATTGGCAAGGATGCCCGCAAAGGACCATGTGAGGCTCGAATCTGCTGTGAATCCTCAGCTGACACCACACAGCCACCCTTTTGCAGTTTAGATCCACCAATTCCAGGTCACTTTGGATTCATCGACCAGGACAGTAGCCAAAGCATCACCTAAGGCTTGCGTCCACCGATACTCTTAATTCTTAATGGAACTTGCACAGCAGTACAAATCCATCACCAAGGCTGGCAGCAAAAGAGGAGCCATGTGTGGCCTGCATCTGCTGCACGTCAGATGACCTTGCACTGCGGCAAGAAGATTAACTCTGCTGCTCATTTCTCAGCTGAGCTTGCACCGTGCTGCTGGCACTAACATGGCCAGCACTGCCCAGGTCGCCACAGATCCATCGACAAGGACGGTAACAAAAGCACAGCAACGAATCTGCAGCACCCCACACTTCTCCATCAGCAAGGCTTGCATCTGCTGACACTCTTTATTGATCTTGCGTGGCAGCCCCAATTCATCACCACAGTTGGCGGCCAAAAATCAGCACGCGAGGCCTGTGTCTGACGCACATCAGATGATTTTGCACGGGGCTGAGAGGATTGGGTCCGCCGCTCACTCCTCAGCTGATCTTGCGCACATTGCTGTCACTGACATGGTCCATCGCTAGTCATGGCAGCAAGAGCAACAACAAGAGCTTGATCTGCAGGTCCCTCCAGATCGGAGCGTCTGTTGCTGATGGCGAGTCTGAGGCAATCAAGCAACTTCTGCTTCACTGCAGAGGTGATGTCGTGTTTTGTTCAGACTCCTCGGCTGCGCTCAGCCGCTTCAATAAGGGCCAAATCTCCGAAGCAGTCAGGGACAATGCCGTAGGGCACTGGACAAAAAGCCATTTGACGCAGGACGAGCATGCTGAGAAATTTGGCAGACAAAATTGGTGGATGTGGTTTCTTAATGCTGAGGCGGACAGGCTTTGTGGCCAAAGGTCTGCTGAGGCCGTCAATCTTTTACATGTCCGGGACTTAAAAACTATCGACTGTGAGGCGAAGGCCCGCGTTGCTTTCCTCAGTAGGCGCTGTTCTCGCATCTTGTGCAATGCTCCCAAGGATAAGAAACGGCTGGCCACTGAACGAATCCAGAAGCCTAAGAAGCAGGTAGTTAGGCCCAATAAAAGGCAGGTTCTCCTAGGCCTAGTTGCAAGCTCAGGCTCGTCAGGTCACGTTTGGAAGGCCACCGCGGACAAAACCAATTTGTGTGTTAGGTGTGAGAGGTGCTCCCTTTGGATTCAGCAGAATGACAAGCCGGACCTTTTTGATAGGCTCATTAGGGTTCCCTGTCTTGATCATGTTCTAGAACCTCCGCTTCAGTGTCATGTTACGCACAGGCTGCAATTTTTAGGGTCCCACTGGAAGTGTACAGGCTGCGATGCGCAGCTTTCTGTTAGGGTCCCTAAACTCTCACAAAAACTGAAGAGTGGTTGCAAGCCTAAACCTAAAGGTCCTAAGGAGGCTCCCCCTTTCAGACCAGTCAGTTCTTTTTTCAACCGGTTGTACACCCCGCAGCTGTTTGTGTGCCAAAGGCTCAAGGTAAGGCCAAGGTGAAGGCTAAGCCCAAGGGTCTGGTCCAGTCCAAGTTGCATTTCCATGGGTAAGCCAAAAGGAGGTGCAAAAGGCCTGTTAAAGGAGGTAGCCGTGGCAAAGGCAAAATTAATGCTCAGAATGTGTATACCGCTCAGGAGAGAAGCCAGGCCTATCTAGTCAAGGCAGAAAGGGTGGCTGCAGGGCTTGCCCCAGCCAGCATCGCTAGCATATGCAGGTCTAGACGTAGGTCAGCTGCTTGTCATGCGGAGCTATTCTTATCTAAGATAGCCCGTTGTTCGGAGCCAACAGTTCCACGCCCAGCTCCGCCCGCACCCCCAGCTCCTAGAAGGAGGGTGGTACCCTCCTCAGGAGAAAAGGGGGGAGGCAGAAGAGGGTGGAGATGCTCCCCTCGATGAGGTTCCTCCTTCCTCGCCTGAGGCTCCTGCTGAAGAAGGAATCCATGGGAAAGGAGGGTAAAGCGCAGATCAGAAAGATCCTCTGAGCCCACCAATCAATCTCCGGCGGGGGTAGTGCTTAGATCCGTCAGTAGGAGTGGTTCACCCTCTGACAAGGAAGGAGGAGTTTGCCTTAGATCAAGGTCGCCCACCCCGACGACTTGGCAAGGGCAATCAGAGGTGAGGCTGCTCCCTCTAGACCGGCAGTTCCTGTCCTGCCCCGCCGGATTTTGCTCATCTGGAAGTAGATCGCCAGTCAGGCTTAGAGCTAGTTGAGTCTTCGGACGAAGAACCGGAAAAGGCAGAAAGAGGTGAGTCTTCTCCCTCAAAGGGCAAGGCCGATGAGCAGGAGGGTGGGCTTTCAGGTCATGCTTTGCCTGCGTCTTTGCAGCGCCTGCTGCAGTCGTGCCAGCCGGTTGGAGACTCCTACACGCCCTATACGGCCGTCCTTGGATTCCAGAGGAAAAAGCCAAAGCTTATATGGCATCACTTTGTTGCTGTGCGCCAGGAATTGCCACGGATTCCTGAGTCTCATGTGGCAATGCAACAGAGACGACAAGTGTTTGAGCGCAAGGTGTACCAGCTCATTGGATACGGCACCAATCGGGCTGCCTTTGGCCGGGAGGACCTCAATGAGGTTCTCAAGATAGGCATGGTCACCGCCCGTATATTGCCACTTGCAGCTCAAATTTTTGATTGTGGAAAAATTCATATGAAAGTTGGAGGCTACAGCGTGGCAATGGACCTTGTGGTTCAGCAAAAGATGGTCCTCTTGCGTGATTTCATCAAGCGTGCAGGCCCTCTGCCTGAAGAATATTGGTCTTACATAGTCGCTGTTGTAGCTGCTATCTCAGCACGCCGCTTGAGCATGGGCCCTGGCCCAAACTTCGCTTCTTGGACTTGGGCAGTTGGCATGAGCTTAAGGCAGAGGAAGCTCCTTCCTGGC
>CAJNIZ010046361.1:24610-40560 GCA_905231905.1 Symbiodinium pilosum | reverse complement strand
CGATTTTCGTCTCGTTCGTCTCTCCGGCATGTCCGGCCCTCCGCGAATGCTTTGCGAACGCTTTGCGAACACAACGCAACGATCTCGCGTCGCCTCCTGGACCCCTGGACCCCAACTTTAAACCGAGAAGGGTTCTGCTACGCATTCGGGAACTACTATTTAGGGTTGAGGGTTTAGGGGCTCCACAGATGGAAGCTCCTCAAGGACCTCCCAAATCGCCACGGGAAATGCTTACTGTGAAATTAGATTTTCTAACGGTTAAGCAAGGTTTGAGGTGCCAGCCTAGCCTCATGAGCCTGTTGAAAGAGAATTTGCCTTTAAGCTAAACAGTTGACCGGGTTCCACGCATGATGCTGGGCCTAAGCACGCTACAGTCTCATATTTCAAAGTCTGCGCGCATTGCAGTCACATATTTAAAAGTCTGCCTGCTGCCCACAGTGCATTAATGGCTGGCTATGCACGTGATATTAATGGAAGGGACGCCTGCATGGTGGTTCAACTCTTATTCCTGAATTCGATATGCCAGCCAGATCATTGCAAAGAATTCTGGCGTTTCATGCTTCGGAGGTCTTGTTGCCAGAGAGCCCTTACGCTTCCAACAGACGATTTTTGCGAACATGTCCACGGGAGCTGAAGCATGGAGAGTCTTTCAAATTCACCCGTACAGAAGTTTAACATGCAAGTAACATACTCCTGTATATTTGCTAAAGTAGATTCCCTTAAGGTACCCCTCTTTGCCACACCCTCCGTATTAATCTTCCCTGGGATATGGTCAGCATGTCGATTCCAGTAGGAGATTCTGTGTCAGGCGAAAATCTTGCACCAGCTTATCACTACACTCTTCGGGGATCCCGAATGGCCTTCTTTAATTTCAAGCTTGTAAGGCTGACATTGTTTGGGACCTGGAAGGAGAGTATAGTCCCCCTGAAGTAGATAAACTATGGCTGTGGGTATATATTGTTATAATAAGATCCCCATATACCCCATATTCTATCTACTTAAGGGGGACCATATGTCTTAAGTTTCAGGACGTGGAGCCGGCAGACTACCCATAGGCAACTGATGTAGAAGCCTGCACATAATGACCAATGCTGGAGGCACATGATAGGGAACCAACCCCAAACTCTAAACTCAGAGGTGGTTCGCCGGGAATAAGGGAATATAGCCCCTATATAAGCCCTATAGAACATATGCCTTTATTCCCTACTAACCCCAAGTAGGTGAAGGATTCATAGAGGACTTACATCGGCTAAGAGTCTCGAGCAGAAACCCTACCCGGATGGCTGAATGAAGCAACCTCACAATGAAGTCTAGTACGAATTCCTCAGTCTTTTCACACATATGTGAGAAAGAACCATAAGTATCCAAAAGTGCGTAGGACTACACATGCCTAAAATGATATATGCGTTGAACAGCCATGTAAGTTGTCTTGCTTTGGCCGGGTGCCAACGGCAGTACCATGATGAAGGTCCTGAAGCTCCAATTTCAGAACCATAGCAATAGCCTCTGGGGCAGTCACCGTACATATTTGAGAAGGTCTTGTAGCAGCATCGGATGGCCAGCCAAGAGGCTTCGATTTTTTGGGTTGCCCTGTGCATAGAGGAGGCTACCTCGAGTCAGGTCTGCCTTATGGCTTCGCCTAGCTCTGGTTTGCAGGTCTGTGTAAGAGGTCTAGCAATCTTCTGGGTCTCGTATTAGCCGGGCGTTTAGGGGCTTGGGCTTCCAGGCTTGCAGCCCCTGCTCAATGTACCTACCCAGCGGGCGTAAGCCGTGATCCTGAAGGCTCACCGCACCTCCACATGAGAAAGGGGGAGGAACTCATTATGATCATTAAGCCCGAGTGATCCAACTCACTGGCAGTTTGCACAGTGCGGGGTGGGGTTGGTCCATTCTTTCCGCAAGACATCAAAAAAGTACAAGCCTTGCAGAAATGAATTCACAAAATATTCCTGATTGGGGACAACCGCAAACGGCCTCTAATCGCTATCTCCATCCCTAGTCTAGTCGGGTCTTTACTGATTGTATTAGTTCTCACAAAGGACCCGTACAATACATCCCTCAATAAAGCCCGAGGACCAGCAAACACCCGGAATCTATGCACATACACCCACCGGGACCTATCAAATATCATAGCAACCGTTAGGCCCCCAAAGTTACTGTCTTTATGGGTGTTTGGGAGGTCCAAGGCACACTAAACCGTAAACTGAAAGGTAGCCTCGGGTATGTAGACCAAACCCATCTCCGGAAAGCTCTTGGATTCAAATCACCACTCAGCCCAGAAAACTCAAAATCCAGCGTCGCGCCTGGATTTCTTCAGTAATTTCTTTCTTGCTGCAAGATCGCATCTAGACGTCGACAACTTTCAATTTGTTTTCGCTGACTTCTTTGTCAGAACGTGTGCTTTACAACATCAGATGCCTGCGGCCGCACTTACGGTCTGACGTTGGTCTGCACTAGGAGGCATGTGCTCAATAATAAACCAATATCTATGCATGTCTATGAATATGTCACACACATATATACAGTTGCTTCAGAAGCACTGAATGACAGAACCATCCCTCTCCTACGTGACAACAAGTCTAAACCCACGACGCCTATCCTTAGCTCTGATCCATAAACCTTTAGAGATTGAAACACATCTAGTCCCCCTTGAGTAGATAGAATATGGCTTTGGGTATATTGTACTTAGATCCCCAAATACCCCATATTCTATCTACTAAAGGGGAGCCAAGCTGCTGTGACCCTTGTTATAAACACGCCTGCAAAGCGACCGCAGATCGTTGGCAATCAGAATTCCTCTACACGAAGATTCAGAAGATGTTGAGGTTCACATTGGTGTCTAGACCCTTCACGGAAACCCATAGAAGTGGACTGGCTGCTGTGCACCACAGCGCACAGCACTGAAGTGCTGCTGAGAAAGCCAGCCCTGAACCTGGGAGTGGGGGTTTTAGGGTCCAGGGGTTGAGGGTTGAGGGCGAAGAGTTTCACTAGATCTTAATCCCGTGTCAGTTCCCATTGAAAATTCAATCAATCCTCATGAAAGCAGAGGAACCCCCTTAGCAACCATCAATTGGAACATCCCAAAGGCCAATGCTTAAGCTACACACTTCCAAGCCCTAAACCCTATAAACCTCAAGGGCCTTAAACATGGAGTGGTGCGAAAGGCGAATAGCTGCAACCCTCTGTAGGGGCCACACATCTTTAATGATTAGAGCGCTGCCAAGAAAGAGGGGCCCAGAGTCTTCAGCTTGCAGTGATCAGGGGCCCCCGATTTAAATCCTTATGTGGTATATACCCCTCGTTTTCAGGACTCCCAAGTGAAAGAGCAGCGAAGGCTGCCGGCAATTCACGGCCCAGAATAATTAGAACTAGGTAGGCATTTGAGAAACAGTCGGAGTGCCATTTTTAGGGCCATAAGATATTGCCCGGTTGCAACTTAGGTTTCTTTGCTAACTAGAATTTCAACAGCCTGTCGGGGTACCGTACAGGGAGTTAGCATGCCTATGCATGCAGTGCATAGTGTTTGCCTCAACTCTCTAGGCATGAAAACTCACTTTTTCCAGAGGTCAACATTCCCAACATGACACCATGGTATCCTCTTGGGTTTAGGGTTTAGGGAGGGAATCTGCAGTTTCTGCTGGCTACGGGAAGATGGCACTTGTTCAGGAATACTGCAGTCCAGCAGCTTCAATGAACACTTCGACTCGTCGCACTGATCGAACTTGAGTGACTGCGGCCTTAGCACAACACGACATAAATAGGGGCTCGGGCTGTGGGCTGTTGTAGAGCTTCTTGACATATGTACTAAGCCCCATCAGTAAATCAAGACATAACATGTTTTTTGGAGGAAGCTATTCCACTGGCTTCTCCTATCATTACATCATATGAGGGGAAGTGCAATGCTTGTGCTTGCATTGTGAGTGTTCCAGTATCCAGGGCCGTATTATACAGGAAACCCTAACATATCATAATGACTGAAACCCCCTATTGCCTATGATGCCGGCAGCCTACAGACAACCTGGTGCTGCTTCCAAGTTGTGAATCTACCAGCGCCGCCTTCAACAAAACTTGCCCTCTATGGGGGAGTGCAGGTCCGACAGTGTCTACCATGAGTGACACTTGCTGCACACAAACCGGCACCAGCTCAACTGACTTGGGTGCAAGAAGTGTGAGTCATCAAGCACGACGAAAAGCCCTGACCCGACCTCATCTACATGATGAAGACACCTTGTGGCGTTCTTGGATATGTGTGCGTGTAGACAGAAATATAAAGGCATCATCAATTACAAAGCTTGCATCCCCGTGCAGGAACAGGACCGAAGCCTAACATTCTTCTGACCCCAACCCTCACCCAAAATCCTGCATGTCCACACTGTGCAAAGGCTATAGCAAGCGCGAAGCTCGAATCCAAAAACAAAGCCTCGACCCCTACTCGTGGTCCCAGCAAGAAACGTCTTCGTCCAGTCTGTGCGGTCGACATTCTTTGAGGTGGCATAGTTGTCTGCCTCAAATGCTGGAGTTTGGGGTGCCATAATGAATCAAACAAGATAAGCTACTTGGCACCTGAGGCACCAAGATGGCAAGATGCCCCCCCAACTGAGCCCCAACAAGTGGGTTTCTTTGTTTTGGCCTGTCTGGTTGCTAGGGCTGAGACTTCAGTAGCAGATTTGGACGTAGCGTTTGGAACTCCAGAGCCTGCGGTTGGTGAGGTTGAGGATAGATGATTTACTGCCTTTGCAATCACAATTTCGGACGTAACCGGTGTTGGACAGCGCATTTGATTTTGCTGGCCGGTGGCGGGTCGGAACTAAACCTTGCTGCCTGTGTTACAACTACCGGCAGAGTTGCCAAACACTGATTATTTAAGGATTCCAGTGATGCAGTTTATAGCCAAAACAATCGCGTGGCTTTTTGTCGTGATAACCGCCCAGGTCTTGTAGTATGTTGCCCAGAAAACGGATCACTCAAGCCTTCAGACTAAGCCCTGAGCACCTGCAGATTGGAAATATAAAGCCGTACCACAGGAGCCTGTTTAAACTATCAAGATCATTCGTTGTCTAGTTTGAGAACGAAGTTAGGATCATGACATTGATCAGTATTCCTGTGAAGTCTTTTCCATTGTAACTGATTCTCCGCTAGTATACCCTCCTGTCCTTCTGCCCGTCAGCCTAGATCTCTGGTCGCGGGCTCTGAATCACGAAGCGACGCAGGAAAGATAAGGTCGCAACAATGCGTCCTAACCCAGACCCCTGATGAATAAACCCCCTCCCGTGAATAGGGATTACAATAGGGATCCTAGTGCTAAGGCCCTTAAGAGGAGGGGGTTTATTAATCAGGGGTCTCCATTATATCGAATACATCTGCCGATCTGTTAGGCCCTGGTGGCATGACCATGTGTTGTGGTCCCTGGGTTTGGGGTTCTTGGTCTTCTAATCTGATCACTAATATAATGCTTTGAGATTCCGCGAAAGAATCCGCATGATAATCGTCAAAGGAACAGCGAAGCCTACACACCAACATCCTGCACATTTAGACTTCGAACCCCTGAAGCCCAAGACCTCAAACTCATCCCCTAAGACAGAGGCACGGAGGGTGAAAGCTGCAACCGAGCTGCACTCACTGCCAGCCTAGTGCATTGGAGCGCTTACAACATTGAGCTGCCCTTTCAGAATCGATCCCTATCACTAGGGTTTGGGGCAGCCGACAGGTTGGAAAGCTAAGGGTGCATTCTCAGATGTGCAGACACTGTCTTGTGGAGAGCCTGCTCCTAGCTAGATGGACACGATTTTTGCACGTTAGTCCGAGCCAAACGTCCCTCAGGACAAGGCTTCAGATTCTTGACACTCTGGCTGGGCCTCGAGGAGCCCAAGGGAAAAGGTCTCACACTCATTTTGCGCTTCGTGCGCTCCCCGCTTGAACTACCATTGCCATAGCTATTTGCAGATACTTTGTTCGCAAAGGCTGTGGTCGAACGTCCGAATGCCAGACAAGACAGACGAATTTGTTAGGTTTAGCATGTATGCTTGAAAGCAGAAAATCCTGCAAATTTTCCAGCTCACCACCACATTCCAACACTATGTAATTCTCATCAGGCAATGTAACTTCCAGAACGGGCCCAGCAACGTGTTTGGAAACACCAGCTGCGTGCAAGAGCTGTCGGCGAAGAAACTGATCCTTAGCCGTGTTTGTACAAGTCAAGAGCGGCACTGAAGATTGTTGAGCTTACCCGGGAAGCTGGACTTAGAGCTTGAGTCATCGAGTATTTCCTCCAAATCAAATGGCCAATGCATATGCCAACATGGCAGGGGCTGCCTTATTTTGCCGCAAAAGGGACCAGTGAGAAATCCTTCCTGCATGCGGTAGACCCATGATTAGTAAACCCCCTCCTGTTAACGGCCTTATTATTAGGATCCCTATTATAGTCCCTACTAAGGGGGGAGGGGTGTTTGTTAATCAGGGGTCTATATTATGGCTTTAGATGATTTTAGGTTTTCAGGTTCCAGCTAGTCCACCATCTCTACCGCACAAAACTCTCAGGCTTCTAAAGCCCTAAACCCTAAAACCTAAACCCTTAAACCCCAAACCCTAAACCCTAAACCTTCAAGCCCCGAAGCTCGGCTTGAAGGCCCGGATCCTGGGTCTCTGGAACCTTCATCCTCAAGGGAAACCAACAGCCACCACACGAATAGTAGCCGGCGTCACACTGACCTTCCCATCGCTGACCTTTAACCCGAGCACTAGTTTGAAACAGGGGACCACATTTAAAGATTTTTTGAGTAGAACTAGGTTCCCAAGGCTCCTTTCAATTAGATCGGGTTTGTATGGAGAAAAAGGAACTAAATTCAACTTGTTTTTGGGAGCCCATTTTGGCTTTCAGAACCTCTAGACCAAAGATTTTCAAGAAGTTCAGGCCCTTCAGAAAGCTATAGTTTCTTATATGCTTGCTTATTCAAAACCATGTGTTTCATTCCTTCCTAGGCTACCCCTTAGCATGGCTGCCCCACAGCAGCCAAGGCCAGAATTGGAAATGGGACTACATTAGTAACAAATAAGTAATCATCCGCGTTTATGCTTCGAAAGCTGGGTTCTTCTTATACAAGTATATGTAAACTTACCCAAGAATGATCTGGCTTTGGATATTTTTTATTAGAGATTCTATACATTCGCATGCTTTTTAAATAGAGGTCCAAGATCCCCCATGACCGAGGAATGACTTTCTTTCAATCCGGCGCCCCTCATTCCTTATTCTGGCGGCGGGGTCCCCCGCCCAAATTAAACCAGTGCTCAGACCAGTGTCTTGAAATACCCCAAATCATCCAAGTACACAGGGTACTTATGTCCAAGTGCCCTATAGAAGCGTTGAAGCTTAAGCCAAGTCGAGCCCATCGGCCGCGAGATGGTATGTGAATTCGCACATCTCGGATCTCTGCTGTTGATGTACCTTGGCTAGTGGACTTATGGTCTAGGATCCCCAGGAACCTAGGACAAAAAAGTCACCTTTTTTGAGTACAGCTTCATTTTATACTGAGCTTAGGACACCCCAACAGGGGGGTGAAAGGGCTTTCTCAACACCCCCAGTCTGGTGTCAAGGGTGGAGATCTAGAAGTGCATCACGAATTCAAGTTGGCTGTGACTGTTAGTCTGCCTAAACCTCCCAAGTGCCCATGATCCTGATAACAGCGTCTACTCACATCATTTCGGTTAAAAGCAGCTACTAGAATTGCAGAGCTCGGCGTAGTTTTGCATTTCTGGGACTTCTCAGCAATTTGGTTAGCTCTAGCGAAGAACCTTGTAGATGCTGAGCAGATGCTTTGTATTCAACAGTCCTTCGGAAAGATGTTTCTGTTCCAGCGGAAAGAAAAACTCTGCTCCGACGTGCTTATGGAGAAAGACTGGCGCGACGAGTCTGGACACAACCCCGTTGCTTGGGAAAGTCCGGTATCAGCAGCTCACGAGCTCTCCTACAGCAAAGTAATGCTGACATAGCATATCTGACCATTATGGCCCTTTCTATCCGATGCTGAAACTGCTGTACGCGCTACCGTCTTCCATCTCCGCTCAACCTATGCATCCCTAAATTCCCATTGCATCACACGAAAATGAGAAGCACATGCTGTGTGCCCTGCTGTGAATCCAGACCCGGGCAGTCATTCAAAGCCTCTAGCAAAAATATAGCAGGTCAGGCAGGGAACTGCATGGTAGCCTGCGTGTAAGAGAAGGAAGCTTGGACGTAAAAGGTTCGGGAAGGGTTTTCCGTTCCCTGGAACTCACATATCTAAGCCCAACAGTACACATCCTAGACCTCATGCTCAGAAAAAGCTGTACTGGCATGCCCGTGAAGTAAGAGCCACACAGAGACGCACCCCATCCTTATCTGGAGCTTTCGGACTTGCATTAAACAAAGAAGAACCCGTCAGAACGGACTCTGATGTGCGGCAATGCCAAGCCAAAAGCCAGAATCCCCTGAGCCGATCTTCCAAAAACTGCATCCAGATCTCTGAGCATTGCCCCTTAAATCCTCGACCCTAGCACAGTCCCAGGGTGAGAAGTGCAGTTGGCTTTATAAGGGACCTCAAATCAGACCAAAGACGACCACGCATTGCCGATCTGTCCTACAACTTGAAACTCGCCCCTCGCCGAAAGCCCTAGGCCCTAGTCCTTTCACACTACAGCTCTGCCTGCGCCATTACTTACACATTTATGGGCTATGACTACCAATTAGAGGTAAATAGTAATTTCTACTAAGCCTTACTGTAGGTTGTTGGGGTTAAAGATAGACACTGCAACACACCCAAAGCGGAGCGGCACTCCACGCTCTTCTACTCCGATCCTTGGATTCAGGGTTTATATGGTACAAGTTTTAAATCTTTTTAAACTGAACACAGTGGCAGCTGTCTAAGGGTCTGGGGTTGCCTGGGTCCAGGACTATGCTTTGCACAGTTTTGGGCATATTTATAAAACAATACAATGTGTATGTAAATACGTGTATCTGCATATGGAAAAACACACACACACATATATATATGGCGACACACAGATCAATTGATAGAGAGAGATACAAGGGAATATGACGGGATTGTTTTCTCCAAGTCTAGCACAATATCACGGACCTACACGTTTACAGTGACAGTCACCGTCATGGAATGTCCCCTAACCGTAACGCCTAAACCCCAAAATCATAAACCCCACAACCCTGAACCTTAAACCCTAAACCCTACAACCTTAAACCCCGCAACCCTAAACCCTAACTTCGGCCTCAGCTGGAGGAACAAAAGAAATATGTGAGCTGTAGTCTAAACTTTCGAATCCCCTATATAAACCCCTTCAAGGAGCTTAGACCATAGCTCATGTGAGGGGGTTCCAAAAAGTAAATCTGCCATTCGAGGGCTCACTAATCCGGGTTACGGTATGGGGTTTAAGGCTCTACTCGCGTGTAGTCAGGTGGCGTCTTCAGACAAGACACTGCAGGTGCACGGTCCAAGGGAGGTTGCCGCTTGAATATCCGTATGAGAATGTCACTTCCCCCTTACGATTGCTCACAGTTACTGCGGGGAGCAACCTCTAAACCCTAAACCGCCAACTATCAATTATGTCCTTTGGCGCCCGGGTCTGCAGATTCTACTTAGTGTGTTTTGGGAATGGTGTCCTGGCAGAATCAAGAAGATTCCCTTCAACGATGCGCCCAACCACCCCTCGTACATAACTACCCTAATATGGTACCATCATGGGGGAATGTTCATCATCAAGCGGGGCGGGTGGGTGTTCATGATTGGGGGAAGGGATTCGCCCCCTGCAGCCCTCCTAAAGTAAGGGATGCCTGACGAGAGCACGTTTTGTGAACTTCTCCAGGGAAAGTGTTGGGCCACTCGAATCAACTAAGCACAGCTCGCAAAAGTTGCCTCACTTTGGCTTCTTGAAGAGGACCTAGCCTTAGGCTGCAAAAAGCCAAGATACCCACTGGTCACCGGAGCAGAGGTTGACCAGCCGTAGTTATAATTGTCCTTGCAGAGGTTCATAGCCATGTACCGGATTGTAGAAGCTTTTGTTAAACTTCTGGGAGGGGGTCCTCCTCCGGATTGTACGCATTTGGGTTTAAGGTTTACGTTTCAATTCTGGGTGGCGAAGGGTGGCAATCTGAGGCTCATATCCTGCCAGGGTTAAGGGACACCATGAGACTGCACAGAGCTTACGTTTTGTCTTTTACAAAATTTCACGGGTTTGGGGAGGATTCTCTGATAGCCCGAGACCCTAAAGCCTAAAAATATGCAACTCCTGGGTCCCTCACAAAGTACCTAAACATTAATGTCCTCATTCCTTGCTGCCAAAGCACTCCTGGATGGCATTTGCTAACCCAGAGTAAGGAAAACAAAGCAATGAAATGGTATAGGCATTAAAGTCCAAGATGCGTTTCCGGGTGGTTGCGATGTACAATGACTCATCTTCCCCGCATCCCCTATACCCCTTCCGACGCAAGCCGTCCAGCGAATAAGATAGCCCCTCTCGCGAGGGGCATGAAGAACTCAGTGCCCGGATTAAACAAGGGCAGAACTTCCTACATCCGCAACGAAGACTTAGCTGCTAACTATGGTCCTCTTGGGACTCGTAGGCAAGCAACGAAGAATTTTTTGGCTGTGGCCACTGGTCAAAGATCTGCTGTAGTCTGATCTTGGAACATGACAGTGTCCAATGGCACGCCCAACGCGTGACATTCCTGCCGCAACCTTCTAACAAGGTTAGCCACAGGCTGCCGAAAACTTATCAATATCTTTTGACTGACGCTGGGGAAGGTCCATATGTGTTGGTGTGTACCCAGGCACGCTTCCATCAGAAGTTCCACAAGCGTCCCGGGTTGCACATGTTGTTAGGGTCTCATGAAGAGCTTGTTGGGAAGCGTAGTTGCTACACATACAGGGGTTTAAAACGCAGATCCCAAAGATGAGGTTCCGCATGTCCGGACCATTGTACAATTGCCACCCAAAGGGGTTCCCATATAATCCCAGCCCCCCAAGGATACAAAAACGCCCCCACCCCTCCTCTCCATTATTCTAATGAGAATATCCTGTCGAGTCAACTAAGACTGAACAAACTCAGTTAATATTCAATAAACATGGCATCAAATGTCAAGGTAAATTATCATCATCAAATGTTCCCTGCCGATGTACGGCCTAGTTAAAATAGGCCAAACCCAAACGATGCCCATTAAACCTTGGTTAGAACCAACAACAAAGTTAAACAAAATCAGTTAAGCGACTAGCAGAACAATAGCCTAGATACCCAGCTTGTGGGAGATTAAATGCTCACATTATAGCCACTTGGTGGTCTAGTTATTCCTATCCTCTAGGATCCAAACCCTAAACCCTAAACCCTAGGTCAAAGGCTGATTGCAGACTCGCGGCATCTACGGTCGAACTGGGATGCAAATCCGAATGGCAGGATCAGTCAAAAGGGCGTGATATTTGAGGCTTGGAATGGAATCCCTAGGGGTCCAAGTGTACAAATAATACCTACATTGGGCCCCGAAGTCTGTAACTATTATCTACGTTGGGCTATTTGGATCCCTGGAGAATGGGGTACTAACATGTTCGCGAACTGGCTTCCTGGGTTCCTGGCATATTGTACTCCTGCAGCAAGTGCGAGGACATGCTATTGAGAGGCACATGGTATCCGAGAGAAGGTGTAAAAGATGGTTTTCAAAATTGATGTCCTCCAGGCTTGGTTCCTGCACCTCGCAGAGGAGTCTGGTTACGGGTGGGGTAAGTTCTGCAACTATCTGGGATTGGGCTGTGACAGTGTGCTGCTACTCCTGTTGCTGCTGATGAAGCTACGGCACCTCCCCCTCTACTACCAGGCCTGAAAAGTTGTACCCTGAATCTTTGCGCGACCTACCAACGACGTGAGAAATCTCTTCTTGAATTTTGACCGTGGTGAGCTTTGCCAGAATCTCAAACTTATTCTTACTTGTCTTGAAGGCCATCTGGACCCCAGGGATATGTACACCTACTGAGGGCGATTGGAGTGCAGCAGTACAATGCAGCTGCTACGAACTACCAAATCAAGTACTTATAGCCCAGCAAGGCTCGACCACTACAAAAGAAACATACACCCCCCCACAGAACACGGAATTAGCTTTCGGCCCTTCAAAAGGACAAGTCTTTGCTGGAGCTGTCCCTTACTCTGACGCAAGGTATTCATCTACAGGAAAAAACCTGTATTTCTGGTGCAGGGGATCCAGGCAGACTATGGTTTCCGATCCAAGTTGAACACGTGAGCAACAAGAAAGCTGCGCTCTCCTTGCCTTCGTGTGAGTCGGATGGTTCAAGCTTGCAATAGGTTGATGGGTAGAAGTTGCAAGCATGGACACCACCCCAAACCCCAGATCCCCACACCGCGGATGGAGTAACTAGCTCAAGACTCAAGACAACCCAGCTCCTCGCACCAGGCAACCAATCTCCCATTAAACTTCCCCTCTTGACCTCAGGCCTATATAAGTAAGCAACATGTGTATGATTCGTTCCGTCAGTAATGGGATCAGGGGACACGTTGTTGCAGCCACAGATTCCCAACCTGAAGCCAAGGTTCTCGTAAGTGGTCGCGCCGATGAAGGTGCATATGGGGTCAACAGTCGAAACCGTTTCTGTCCTCATTTAGCAACATCTCAAAACCTGATTCAGTTGTCCCCTTGAATAACGGAATACTTTGCTGCCGTTTTCCAGCACCTGCAGCGCCAAAAGCCGGAGATCCCAACTGTAGACTGCTGACAGGCCCATGGAAATGCTCAATAGGCATGGTGGGGATAGGACCGACCCTAAACCCTAAACCCTAAGCCCTGAACCAGATTTTTGGAGCAAAAGAAGAGCCCTGCAGTGCAGCAACACACGTTTTGCTCAAAGAACTTACTGGTGCTGAGGCGGGCAACTAGGGAGTGCATATTAATGTGGGGACTATGCCACGGGCATGCCCCGTGATTATACCGGGATACTTTTGGGATCCACTCCCCCATCCCATACCAGCGATCTCGAAGATTCAAAATCTAGACATTCGCTTAACACCACCAAAAGTAAGTATGCGAGCAGAGATCGTGGGGCCTTCTTATGCAAACAGACAACATAATTCTCACGGGAAGCAGATTAAAATAGAAACACCTTGACCGCTGTACGTTTCTCCACAATCCCTAAACCTCTCTCCTCACTACTTGGTATATTATAGTTTCCCTCAATAAGGGGAACACAAAATAGACCCCCAAATAGTATGACCTCCTCCCAATGGACCTTCATTACCCCAATCCCTGAAGCCCTATGACTGAAAACCCCAAACAAGAAGACCTTCAACCTGGAGTCCGACGAGCTGACATCTTGATTCCGTGGGGGTTTACTCACAGGTCAGCGGGCCCGCTCATATCGATCACCATCATGATCATAGGGACACCAATGTCCGAAATACCAAACAATCAGCTCTGCAGCCCGAGCAACCACTCCATCATTGTTTTCACGCCCTGACATTCACCTGAGCCACGCTCAGCTGCTTAAGTTCCAGTGTAAATCTTACCAGCACCTTCTTGTGCCTAGGCCCGTTCAGACGATGGTACTGCAACCCTTGCCGAGCAGCACGATTGCTAAACGGCTTGCTGCATTGAATACCAAATGTCGCATGTGCGCATGCTATAAACTTTTGGGACCAACAGTTTTAGGAAACTGCTGCATGGACCACGGCAGCTGGACATAAGGAACCCCAATAGAATCAGTATGATACAGACTCCCAGAACACCAGCGCAATCGTCATAGGTCTCCAGGATCCCAAACGCCCGTGGCAGTGAAACACATGGAAAATGGCGTGGTATCACGTTGGGAAAGCAGGACTTTTTAGCGCAACAGCTGGCTCGATCCAAACAGGGCGCCCTGCGTTCACCGCACAGGCTTCGTGCTGCTATCACAACAGATCGCCGGTAAATGAGAATTCTGTGTTTTTTCAGCTCGGAGTCTGCCGTGCTATTTCTCGGGTTATGTTTCAATCCCTCTCTAAGTGCCATGGCGGCTTAGGAATAGGAAGGGAAAACCGCCCTTCAGGCAGTCCAAACTGAAACGTATGAGCACGGGCCATGAAAATCAGAGCCCTGGCTCCACGCTATCAGCGCGAAAGCCCATCTTTTAGCACGACGGCTGGCTCGATCCAAATAAAACATCGACACGCCACAAACTTGACCCAGGATCAACAAACTTGAGTTTCCACCGTTCAGGTACCCTCTTGCACAAACTTGACCCAGGATCAACAAACTTGAGTTTCCACCGTTCAGGTACCCTCTTGCCAGCTAGCTATAGAGTAGTTTCTTAGAGGCCGCGCAATAGGACAAAGCCCGGAGAAACTCAACAGGCCTTTCTGGGACTCTGCCTGACTATGGTGGCCTGAACCTGCTTCAGAGGACCACTGAAGTCGGTCCTTTTGCGTGAGAAGGTACGAGGGTTTGGGGTACATCATATGACAATCGTTGACGGGCTACTTTAGGGAAGTAATCTCGGTACTTATTCCGTATTTAATTTATTCCCCACGTTTGAACTTTCTTTCCATCCCTGCGCTTTTCGTACTTCACTCCCCGAGGGCTGCCTAGACAACCCAAGTACCCAAGATGACAGCCTTTGAACCCAAGTAATGGCAGTGTACGTGTGCGGGGGGCACCCCTAACCCTTTGAGTCCCCGTAATGAAGGCAGAGCCTAAGACTGAAACGCACCAAGACACCGCAGGAGTTGCAGATGCGCACGCAGGCCAGCAGGGAAGGGCACTCGCTCTGGGAGCACCCGATGATGCCGTCGGTTCCGGTCAGGGGGTTCTAGCGCACTTTTGGTTTGTCCCTGCTTCTTTAGGAAAGGTTGTGAATCCGGTGGGTCTGATTCTTGGACTGTTAATGTCAAGAATACCATATAAACGTATCACCGCTATACTAAACCAGATAAGTACCATAATTCCACACCACAAGCGTCTCGGGTGATGGATTCTGTGAATTCAGTATGCCATGGTCAGAGAATGTTGTCAATAGCACTTGTCCCACAGCCCGTGCGAGGGTAAACTCTACCCATCCCTACCCCATAGATCCAAATGCAAAACATGAGATCGAATTGCAATGTAAGTACAAAGTCAGAAGTGCACGCGAGACTGGCAGGAGCTGCAGGGGCCAAAATCCATGCTGACGACAGTATGGGCGCACAAACTGCAATGCTTGAGCACATTGGATCCTTAGAGCTGGACATCACTTGCAGGCCTAGGAAATACGGACCACCGAGCAAAGTCAACTGTTGGGTCTCAATAAGCTTCAGGCTGCGCTTCACCTCAGAGCAAGCTCAAAAGGAGCTGCTTGTCGGAAGTACGTAGCCCTGTGATGTTTAGTCGAAGAAGGTAGAATCCGTCCTAGAAATCCATCATTGAAAAGTGGTTGCAGGCGGTAGCAAGTCATGATGCAGCAGGGTTTTGATGACTGTGCTGCAGCAGACTCACCACCGTTCACATACACCCAGACCTCGCGGGAACCCAAACAACAACAAAAAGGAAAACGAGCCGCGGTAGCCCTGCCCAAACCAGTGCTTCATCCCGAACTCTCTATACCAAACTCGAAACGACAGCTGTGCGCCTTAGCCATACTTCAACCTTTCCAATACCTACAGTGGTCACATTTTATTCCCCTTCGTTGCCACTATATAGGCACTTGGGAGGCCTTGATAAACCCTAAACACTGACCCTTAAAGCTAAACTTATTGGTTTTGGCATCATACAAACCAACCAAAAACTACATTCCACTATGGCCCCTATTGCCCAAGCTTAGAGTTCAGGAATTACTGGACTGGCAGGTCCCTAACTGGGTAGGTACATAACAAAACAAAATAGCGTTATAGCAATGATCTTAACGGGCTATAGGATACAGTCTGCTTACAAGTTGGGTGTCTCCCTACATGCTACGCTTACG
>CAJNIZ010046361.1:0-24561 GCA_905231905.1 Symbiodinium pilosum | reverse complement strand
CATCCCTATATAACTCTTGTATTATTGGCCCTAATCTAGGGTTCAGGGCTTAGGGTTTAGGGTAGCCGAATCTCCTCCATCCAAGAGCTGCAGTCTGCTGGACCTCAGCACTCAAAGCCATCCCCAAGTTTCGGGACTTCCTAGAGGCCTGATAGGGTGAGTGGATCTTCCAAAGGCGGGTAGTGATGCCGTGAACCCCAACGCACACACACACACAGAGACAGAGCTCCTGGGTTTAGGATTTAGGGCGGCTTTTGTGGGGTGCTCGGCACTAGGACCAGGAGTCGATTACATGTTTTTTCTTGCAAGGGGTTGGTTTTCAACATCCCCCTCCTTGCATATTGGCCGCGAAACGCTGGTATTGGGGGTTGGGGGCTGCATTACCGGGATTGGGGGTTTAGGGTTATTACCCAAACCTTGGGGCCCTGCCACGAGCCATCTATCAGACCTCCACACTGAAGGGCTAGCCAACTGACTTTGCAACTGCCCCGAATGCTTTATTGGGATTACACTGGGACGGCAATGAGGCAACAACCAAAGTCTGGATTGTTTCGACTACTGCTCCGAAGGCCCCACATGCAAAACCTCAAGGCCACTACCAACATCCATTCTATCAGGGTTTCTGAGCCGTATAGTATGTAAAAAGGGTTTTGGCGTCCTACCCAGGATAAGGACCTCCTCGTGTAGTTTTCAGTTTTCAGTTGGTATGCTATCTCTATGCTCAAGATGGTCTACGGGAAAATGGGCCCACTGCAAGCAGGACCTGCAACTGCGAGCTGTAGGTTTAGGGACACACAGAATACAGATCAGAAGCTCGTGATCACGTTGCGCGCCCATCCGCAGTACTGAGGCTCCTCAGCATCACCGAAAGTCTTACTTATAACCGCATTGTATACCCGATTATACTATAGTAGCTTCCATTCTATTTTCCACTATCCCTATATAACCCCATAACTGGCTACTCTCAAACTGCGGTCGCCTCAAGGAGTTTGCAAGGGTACACGGGGGTTTCCCAAAATTAGGGGTCTTTTTCCGGTTTCATAAGGATTATAGCATTTTGGGGTCTATATTGGGGTCCCCCTATTTAGGGAAACTCACACATGTCTTTCTATAAGCAAGGAATTGAAAAAGGCTCCCCTGAAGGACGGAATGGGGCTCCTTTTGCAATGCTCCCAAAGTTTAGCCTCACACCCGGCACCATGCACACGACACAAATCTAAAGCAACCACCAAGACTTTCATCTAAGGTGCTCAAAATGGAATTATCTCAAAATGGGTGGCCCTTTGGGACGCTATCTATGGATATGTGGGGGGGGAGGGGGGGGGTTAGGGCTTAGAGTTTTGGGGAATTACTTGTGGTCCCTGGCAGGGATTCTAGAGGTAACAAAACTGAGGGCAGCTGGGAAGGAAAAAGGAAACGGCACCTCACAAATTCATCAAATCATTCCAACTGCAATATATGGGCAGATTTGTTCTTAGGGGGGATAAGTGGCATTAGTATACACGGAGATATTCAATTAAGCACCAAGCCGTAAACCGCAAGCCCTCGAAGACATGCAAGACTGAGAAACCAGAATTCTTATCCCTGAGCCCTCAGAAAAGTCCTATTTGGCGGCAGCGAAACAACGTACCCCAAGAAAACCCTAGCATATACCTGCATGGCAAAAGGATCGTAATGTTGCATCCTGATTAGTGCGAGGGGGGGGGGGGAGGCAGGGGGGGTGGGAGGCGGTGCAATAAAGTCCAGTTTGCAGAAAATGGTTTTGGACTACATATTCCATCTGGCATGGTGCCAACCAACCAAATAGAGTTTCTTTGGCCATAAACACACCTTGGGAAGGTTTTTGCTCAGGTCAGAATGCTCTTGGTTTTACAAGCCTGGCCTTTAAATCTGACGGCCGAGCTCTACTAGGGTTAAGGTTTAGGGGTTAGGGTTTAGGGCTAGGGGTTTAGAGATTTATGGTCAGGGGCTTAGGGCTTGAAACCTGGAATCTGATGCCAAAACATTCGACGTCTTGCCCGATCATTCGAACAGGCTAGGCAATCAGATTCCAAAGGGAGTAGTCGAGCAGACCCCGTCATTCTCAATAACATATAAGACTAAGAGTTCAGGGGTCGATGAAAATTATGTAAAGGCCTTTTGCTGCTTGAATGGCGTGGCCAGTTTATGTTTTTAACTGTTTCAGGTGGATGTCTAGTTCATGTTCTTTGAGCTTATTCTTGTTGATTACATTTTACAGGCTTTAGCTGATTTTAATCAAACTTCCAGATTGATTCCTAACATTTTACTTGCGTTGTGATTCATTTTAATAGGAATCAGAGGCCAGGCGCTTCCCATTCCCTGCAGAGCTCAACTGAGCCATTCCAGGAGCCACAGGATCCACCAGACCCCCCCAAATCGTTTTGTGGACTTTTCTATTTGTTTTCCATCATCCCTGTAACCCCTATATACTATAATAGTTTATGGTTTTTCCATTGTCCACATATACCCCCTTGTTATTATAAACTTTTAGGGGGAAGGGGCACACGAACGAGGATCGCACATGAACAGTCCCCACTACGAACCATCAATTTGGGGACGGTATTTGAGAAACGTCCCGAACTACGACTCTGAGCTGCATGTCTGACACATTCCATTGCATTAGGGCTGTTGAGACGATGCTACGTCGTGAAAGTCGTCATCTGTATGTGGATGTGCGCCGTTGCAGAGGTTCCAGAAATGCCCCCCCTCATAATAAGCCCTATAAACCTGACACCCGAAAAACCCTAAACCGTTCTTCAGGACACCCAGAAGTTGATCCCTCGATCTGGATCGGTTAAAAGTGTGGCGCTCATCCTTGCCACGTGGTTTACGAGTTAGACCAAACACTTGTAAAACAAGAGCTGTGTTCAGGACCACCCCACAACGACATCCCGCATACATTGGGCGCACACACGCGCGCGCACACATAAACATACATGAACACCTCGCGCGATCCAGCGAAAGCTCGCATACACTCCCTGAAGCTGCCAAAGATGTAGTGGTCAAGTAGCGTGGAGAACATCCGTCATAGACCCAAATCCTGAACCCTCATTAGTGTTAGCGCTTGATCTTTAATCGTATGAGGCCGAGTGGAATGCGGCCATGAGCCATGCTGCTGGTTCAAAGGCCCTTCCCTAAGATAGACTCCCACGTGGCCCCCATATTCAACCCTAAATATACTGAGATACTGCAATGGGCAGTGCTGAGTAGTCCCTAGGCCCTAAAGCATATGAGTACTAAGTTACTCCTGGCTAGGGGTGTTTAAACAGGGCAGGGGACCCCAAATACTCCTTCAAAAGGATGTCCAAAAAAGGAATCCATGGTTCTGATAGGGTCTGTCCTATCTGGGGTTAGGCTTTCAGGGTTTAGGGTTTTAGATTCTAGGGGTTTAGGGTTTGAGGTCGTAGGGGTTTAGGGTTTAGGGTTTGGGGATCTCCCTGATTTGAGTGGTAGAAAAAATTGGGGTAGCCATCCTTAACAACACGAAGATAAGGATTATTGTATTTGGGGGTCTATGTTGGGGCCCCCTATTTATGGAAGATTCCAATCGGTTCAGCCAATGCAGACACGAACCGATAGGATCATCTTGCACGAACGTGGCGAAATCAAATACCATACACGCACTGCACTGAATTGTCAACCTAAACTTGCTGCTGTCCGCGATTCCTTGTAGATGCCGCCCAAATATCCACCCCCTGTTGGCAGAAAATTGATTGGGTGCCAGGCTATCAGTACAGTTTGCTTCAAAGTGACGGGCTTGTTGTCCAGGGCTTCAGGTCCAGAAGACCCACAAACCAAAGGCCAATTGGGGACTGGATTCCCAAAGTAATTCCTACAGAATCCCCGTAATCTCCCCCAGAATGATCAGTCCCCATAACCGCTTCCCCAATTGCCTACTAAAGCTGAGGGAAACCTTGAACCCTAGACTTATGGGTTCTCAGCAGGGAATGGAGGAATGGATTCCTAGTAGCCTTTCATGATCCACCAGCTTCCACTTTTTTCTTCCTGACCTGTAACCTACTACTATATTATACTACTATATTACTATATCATTACAGTAATATATTTCTACATAGCCTGTATTCCCTACTAACAACCTGCAAGCAAACCTCCCGAGACCGGCCTTCAAAGCTCAGCTCATGCTCGAACCAATCGAAGCCTCTTGACGGTCTAATGTTTATCGTTCACAGGCAGGCATGCAAAATGAGATGGAAGAGCAAATGGAACTGTGCAGGCGTTTATACGGATTGCAGGGTTTAGGGTCTGGCAAAGGTGGAGTCTTCTGTCTCTAAATGGGCCAAGGAGTGAGATATTTAGAGAGCTTGCTGTGGGGTTTTCATATTCTGCATTCCTGCTATGGCATGCCCCTGACAATGTTGTTGAAACATAATCCCCGCTGTGCATACCACTTTACTCTTTGCAAGATACCATGCAAAGTAGTGGCGGTATTGCTTCTTTGGGAGTGAGGGTTGTTCTGCTAAGGACAGGAGATGGTGGGGTAAAGTAAAGGAGTGGAGACCTAAGCCCTTGACATTGATCAGCCGGAAATACGCGAGGGCATCTTGCGGGCAGCAGCTCAGGGGCGCCCATAAGGGATGAGGGTTTAGAGTCCAGAGTTTGGGGTTTGGGGCTAAGGGCCAAACGCTTTCTCCAAGATGAAAAGCGAAGCAACACCAAAACACGGCTCCTCATGGTTATCTCTACCGTTTTTCCCACGTAAGATCCACGTTTGCAAAACCCTACACAACGCTCTAGACCTTGAGTCTCAGCCAGCAAGCCCTACAGGCTCGACACCTCAAACATGTGTCAGGCTTTGAGGCAAGCAATGTTGCCCCACATCTGGAGAAGGCTCTGCCAATCTGCGGTATCTTTCTGTGGATTCGGCATAATCTGTACAATCCGGAGCCCAAGCCTCATCAACCCTAAATCCAACCTATCTAAAAAAAACAAACTACCCAACGGGTCGGGTCCAGGCAGCCATATGTATTGTATATACTTGGCCATGGTTTGTAAAGTAGAGCCAGAGATCTTTTTAGAAGTCCGTGGGGAGTTCTTGTGGAGTCAGAGAACTTTGTAAAGAGCTAAAGAAAACAATCTAGAACTCTACAGGGCTCTATACTGTACAAAGCTCTCTTGGGAAATCCGGCTGACTGAGCTGAATCGCTCTGGCCTGATTGAAGTCAATTGGCCCGATTGAATTCAATCGGGACGGATTGAAGATTAAAGATATTGAAGATTTTCAGGATTTTCCGGGAACCTTCAACCCTCAATCTTCAAACCCCGATTGAACTCAATCAGGGGTTGGTTTAAAGATTGAGGATTGAAGATTATTCAAAAACCTCTTCTTTGAGAATCCTCAATCTTCAACTCCGCCTTTGATTGAACTCATGGGGCCGAGTGGACTCTGATGACACATATGACCACTAAGGCGCCCGAGAGTTAGCCCTAACTACACCCACAGAAGGTGAACAACGGGGGGGGAAGGGGGGGGGCATGATTTATGAACTAGTAATATGGTTTGGATTGGTATCCCCTCTATAGGTACTCAGGACCCTTCGGGTTACTTAATGTGCAGCCGAGTGGCCTGGTACTTGTGCTGTCGCACCTGAGTGCAATGTATGGTATGCCAGTAGAGGGTTTTGTTGTACATTCTGGACTTCTCCACATACAGATCACCAACCAGGGGTACATGTGATGCGCATGTGCACTAAACCCTACACCCTCAAGTTTCAGCTTCATGGTTTCTGTCCAAGCAGCAAACAGCATGCAATTGCACCTCGGCTGCCGCTTATGCTGAAATCCAGCCGGAGGCTGCAGTCTACTGAAGCCTCAATGGGGTTGCTGCTAAGGAGCTTAACGTAAGTTCCTATAATGAGGAAACCCTTTTGTTCACCATATACCCATACTATGCTAGCTATTGTGTGTTGCAGGGGTGCTTACACCATGTGGAAGAGCGCGACCCTGCCTTTTAGAAACAGGTTATATAAGGTCTAGGGCTTGTTGCAGTGGTGTGTGGCAGAATGCTCCCCCATGCATTCATACTGGTGGGCGTGTACATGTCCTTGGAGTAGTAGCGACACCAAATTACTAGTGGTGGTACTATCACCATTACTCTTGCTCTTAATATTCCTGCAAACGCCCTGCACAGTGTGAACACAGACACCATCCCCTCGTATTGGTCAGCGGGAAGCGCTCATTTGGGGCTGTTACGTTCCTTACCCCACTGAAACCTATTTCTGTTCCTAGGCCGTGAACTGCGTGGCAATACCTTCATCGACGCCCTCCCCAGTACGGTAAAACCACCTCCGATTCGCTGCAGCAATCATACGTCCTGCTGCACAATCAAATGCCCTTCTGGAGTAAAGTGACAAGGCGAGGGGAAATGCAAGCCTTCCATCAGAGCTGAAGCTGAACTATCACTAGTACTATTACTGGTATTACTATTTTGAATATTACTATTACTATAATTACGATCATTAATATTACAGTTATTACTATTACTATTAGTAGTAGTATTCTTGCTAAGTACTATTATTACCAAGACGCCTGCACGTTACCCACTCCTCTTCTTCGACTGGAGACCACATCTGTCAGGGTTATGGCTTCTACCAACTCCCTCGGGGTCGGGCTGCTCAGACTATGGTGTTTGGGACCGACAACCATGCTATTTGGGTTCCTGGATTCTCAGGGACCTCCCGAACAGTGGCAGGAAGCAAGAGTCGAAGTCCTCATGCAGAGGTACAGGGAAACTGATTGCCAGGGAGGTGTTAGTTTTGATGCTAAATGGATGAGGACGGAGCGGGGTATTACGGTTGGAATAGTCAGGCGCGAGGTTGCAATCCTTTCCACCCTGCTATCAGCTGACCCTAAACCCTAAACGATTTTTCCCCAAACCCTAAACCCTAAACCCTAGACCGAGGCTCGGGGTTGCAAGTGCAAGTTCACGAGTTGACAGGCCGTTGTTGTTCTGCGATCAAGCATACATGAAGCATCAGGTGTTGCCATAGATGGGGGTGCAGGGTTTAGGGGGACCCTAACCAATGTGAGAGTCAGTATACTATAATCTATAACCTATATACCTTATTATGGGGATCCCCAGAGGGAGCCCCTAGCGGTTGTAAATCGCGCTCTGTGAAGCGTTTGCAAACAGACAGGCCCGCGGGTAGGAGACAAATGCGTGGGGAGCTTTTGAAATCCTTCAGTCTTCCCACTAAGAAACCCCTTTCCCCTTGCAAACGGCTCCCTTATTATGCGCAACGAAAATATACTGGGAGACATATTTATTGGGAAGCTCGGGGGTGGGGGGGGGCCGTTATTCGCTGGATAATAACCCTAGCAACAATAAACATGACCCCTGGTATGTATACATAGAACGGTACGATGTTGGGGTTACCTATTATCAGAGAGTGAAAGGATTTAGGTGTTTCAGGGTGTAGGGGGGGTACAAGGCTCCCATACCTTGAAACCCGTCCCACCATCTAAACCCAACATGGCAGAAAGGCTAGATCTCTGTTCGAATCCTTGGAGAACGGTAGATCTAGTAGCCCCGAAACCCGATCAGATGGTGCCTGGCGGGCTATAGATCCTGCAGCCCACCTTTGCATCTCGGACTTATTGAGGTACTAAGTGGCCCCCTTAAGTAGATAGAATGTAGATTTCCCCAAAACCATCAAGAGATCCCCATATACCCCTTAGTCTATCTACTTCAAGGTGGACCTCAGGAGGGGCTGGGAAGGGGCGGGAGGCCAAAAGGGTTTCTTCTTTGAGGCTTCTGTTGGCTTTAGCGTTCAAGGCGTGTTTTCAACTGACCCTCGACTCCAAGGACCCCTCAGCATTTTCGGCCTCCCCCAAAATTACTGGCGGTTCACCAGGGGCTAGTCAGCCAGAACATTTTCAGGTCCATTCAGCTCGGGTCTTCACATACCTCAAGCTGAGGAACCCAACTCGGCCTTGAAAAACCACCCAGGTAGCCCCAGAAAAAGAAGCCTTGCAGGATCCCTCGATTAATGCAACTCCTCAGTTCATGGCCTGCAACAGCCGCACACGGCAGGAGAACAGGCTCACGCTCACAGAAGAAACAAAGATCCCTGATGTTGAAAACTATACTGAATCTCAATTGGGGTCTTGATCAACATGCTCTTCTGACAGACGAATTATACCCACGTCCTGTCTACGGCACACCACATGTGAGGTACGAGTCATGACGTACACATGCCAAGGAACTTTGACAACAGAAACCTGAAGGGCACTCTCTGAAAATGGCATGGAAAACAATAGGGAGATCCCAATATAGACTCCAAAACACGAAAATCCTAATTGTAGGGACCCTCAAACACATCCTTAAATTTGGGAAACCCACCATCAGCAGGGAAAAAGGAAGCCGGGAATTGTTGCTTGCGGATCCCCTCACGCAAAGACTGGGACTACGAGGCATTTCTATTAGGCGTCTGCTGAAAAGACCTATGGCAAGTACTGGCCAACCTAGCACCATCTTGCCCTAGTATGGTAGCCCTCCAAATATGACCTGGTCGTCCTCCTGAGTCTTTCCCATTTGGGCAGGGCTGCTTCTAGAAACAGACTAAGACATGTTCGAAGAAGACTTCAGGCAAGCTTCCGTGCCCAAGCTGTCAATGATCTCGGGTGCGAAGGTTGCCTGAAGCTTGTGGTCTCGTGAGCTACGCAGCTTGGCCAAGCCCAGTGTCAAATTGGGAGCTTTGGATGTGCGCAATCTCATGCTCACATGACCAACATTGGCTTCGCATCAAGCACACCTTTTTCCATGAACGCAAGATCCGAACTGAGATCATGCTGGTTGCGCACGCCCCACAACCTTTGGTTGAGCATGGGCACACGCTACGGCAAGAAATGTCAATAATCTCTGGGACGCGGAATGGACACCTCTTTGGAGCAAAAAGTAGCCAAACATTTTGTTGAGTCTGATGTACAGTCAGCCACTCAGCGGGCTCACTGCACGAGTCTTTTCTGAGAACTGATCCAAAGCTGCCACCAACCCCGCCCCATCCCCCCCTACTATTCATGCAGCAGGGGAGGCTGGAACGGTTAGATGGCGCGGTAGGCACCAAGATCTTCGAACCTTCAAGGTACCTTTCTCAGCCCGAAGTACTGACTTGGGAGCCGTACTCAAAGTTGCCTATGACTTCACGAGAGTCGATGGTTGCTGAAGCAGAGTATAATTAGGAAAACGAGGGGCTGCTGTGTTCTAGTTGCAAAGCCTCATTGGAAAGCCAAGCTTTAAGGCAACTTGTCAAGTATAGTCATTGACAACATGAGTTGTCGGGAAAATGTTAGTCACTAGTCGAAAGTACTTTCTGGCTGACCTTGCCCTACAACTAACTAAAGGCGGCTTGCCTCCTGCGGTCCACCTTGCAAAGAGCACTCTGCACATGTGGTGATCCCTGCGCATGAGGCAACACGCTTGATTCGGCTCGTGCGCGGTAGCACCGCTGGCAAACAGCCAACAAAACTTCTCCCGATGAAAGATTCGAAAACAGTGTAAAAAACTTGGCCCAAATCTGCAGTGCACCGCTCCCACTGTGGCGCGGACCTTGGTCATCAACATCTCGTTCAGTAAGCTGGACTAGCTACTGCCGACGAACTACCTCACAGTGTCTCAGCATATGCACTGCGCAGCGCATTGCAAGGCCTTAAAACTCAGAACCCTCCGAGCTGGGGTGGGCTTATGCGCTTGCGCAGCCCTGATATTCAAGCGCATTCCGGCGGCAGGAAGTTTGCCCTGAGTCGGTTCAAAGGTGCTGACAGGATGTCAGTGCCTCCTTGGTTGGCTGGATGGTGCGTGACCAGCCCGATCAAGTTGGAGAAGTTCATCCGGGCCAGCGTCTTCCACAAGTTGCGAAGGTCGCGGTCCGAGACGCACTCGGAGAGCGGCCTTGCACCTGCAGAATCCTGCGCCAACAAGCCCAGGATCTCCTTGGCCTCGCTGAGGAAGCCCGCCTCTTCAGCCTTGCCACGGCAGAAGTGCATGACCAATGCAAGCAACTCCGGTAGACCTAAGCCTTGGATGACAGTGCGCTGCCTCTTGTCGAGCTTGGGCGTCTTCTCAAGGTGCTCCATGTGGCAGTAGGCACACGCGTTGCCATTCTCGCAGTGCCCAGCAACGAAGTAAATGCACGGCCGCCGGCACACTTCTGGGTGCCCCAAGCTGCCCTGGCTGGGCAGCAGCGGGAAGAACTCCGCCAAAGGCGACTGCTCCGGGATTTGACCGAATGGGCTGTCCCGGTCGTCCTCAGCGCTCATGGGACTCTGGTGGCAGGAGTTGCATGCAGCGTTGGGCGTCTCAGCCTTCTGGAGAGTTTTGGTTAGGTCCGCGGTCTTCTGAGAGAGTGTGCCCACGTAGCTTCGCATGGCGTCCTCCTCGCTTGCCACCTCCAAGCTCAGGCTCAGCCGCCGCACAGGGGACGGCGGGGAGCTCTGGGTGCGTGTCCTGGAAGTGTCCATGTCTTCGTGGTCCTCGATCGCATGGATGAATGTGTTCCTGTACGAGAGCTCAAAGGCCATTTCGGGAACAGGGCGGGCAACTGCCAATCGCTTGTCTTTGCGACTGGAAAATGCTAAAGCAGCAAACGCTTGATGCACAAACAGATTGAAAAAAAATCACTCTCTGCGTTTGAAACATTGCGGCCGTGAGTTAACAGGATTTGCGCAGCATGCGCCATTATCCTAGGGCTGAGCATTTGAGGAGCTGTCAGCTCTGTACCCTACACCATCTCAAACTTCGAATCCACCTTATAAAGCCATGAATCCTACGTGGACCTCCTGAATACCTGGAGTAACACAACGCGAGCCTGACTTTAGGAGTATTTGCGAGCTAGCTGATATTAGTGAGTAGGTTGGGCTTGAACCTTGAGTCGAAAAACACATGGGGGTCTCCCCAAATTTGGGTTCCATTTTTGGGGGTCCCCATAATAAAGATTATGGTCTATTGGCAGGGGTCTATATTGGAGTCCCCCTGTTTTGGAAAGTACCGCACGGTGCAGGTATGCCTTCCCATCGCAGACGGAAGCAACTTGCCAGGAGGTAAGGCCTCAAGTGGGGCAACACGCTTTTAAGGTTTGAAGCTTTGGCGCCTGGGTACTTGGAGGTTCATGGAACTTGGCAATTAACGACTTCGAACAGGAATGAGGAGTTTGTTTATAGCCAGCCAAGTTGCCCTTTTAGGATTTACCACAAGTTATATGTAGGGTTAGAACCCGGTCGTATGTGGTTACTAAGTAACTGCGTCAGATGAAACTCCAAGTAAGGTTGAAGGGGTATCTTTCACATTGGTCTGGGAACCCTGTAACAGTCTGTATTAAGGGAAATATAAAGGGCTATACATATATATATATATTCTAGAAATATTATCCAACTGTTACAGAGTGGGGCAGAACCCAGGGTATGAGTCGTGATTCTTGATTGATGAGGACCTGCATGAGCCACATGCACCCGAAACAAGAGGACCCCAATATAGACCCCCAAAATACCATAATCCTTATTATGGGGACCCCCTAATAAGGTACCCATGATTATGGGAGACCCCCCCACAATCCCGGCCGATCACAGTTGCAAATCCCGGAGCTCACTCCACCTGGCTCCTTTACTGTAGACGTGTAAAGAAAACAAAGTTCAATAATTCCTAAGGTTCTACCATATACTATGTCATACTATATGCTTCTAAACCAATACTTTCAACAATTTCCGAAGGTTATACTATATACGATAGAAAAACAAAAAGAACTCCTATAATAGGGAAACCACTATTTAATTTTCATCACAATGCACACAGGTTTTACAACTGTTCAAGATGGATCAAAGGGCCCCTGGATGCTTGGAATTCCTCGTCCCTGTGCACGTGGAACTCCTCTACTCGTAGTTGTCACGAAGCATGCGTAGTATCAAGCCGTAGCATTCTGGCCCCAATTGCCCAACAGCAATGTAGCGGAAACACCGTCTCTAAAAACGTATCATCAACGGCTGACGTCCTCCAAACAAGTTGATTCCCGGGCGCTGTTCCATGTGGGAGCTGCCATTTTGTCTAAATGCCCGTTGGGTTTCGCAGTGCTTTTCCCTACAATAACCAACGACAATCGTTTGACCCTAAATGCTTGACCCTGAACTGTGAATAGCCAAGAGGCAGTTGCAAGATATTGGGTATGCGGTTGCAGACGAACAGCCCAAAGTCATGTCACCTGACCGCGGCTGCATCTTGTTTTCAAGGTTCCAGGTCCGAGGGAGGGAAAAAACGAAGGTACACACAGTATGTAGCGGCACGGTATATTTATATACACATAAAGAATGAGTGTGTGTGTGCACATAAGGAATGAAGGTTTAGGCTAAGGGTTTCATAGGCCAAAGCCCTCTTGATTGCTTGAACGGGATCACACACACGAAGCTAAGAAAGGAACTGTTTCGGAGCATACCTCTCATGCTTCTGGGTAATACCCTGAGGGTCGAAGTACTTAATAATCATATACTTACCCAAAACTTGAACTGTAATTACTATTGCCCAAAACTCGAGTACCAAATTATTGGGTACTTGGACCCTCTGGGGTACTCCTGTGGTTTCCAAAAAAGACTTAAAGACTTAAAGGGGGCCCAATGGAGATCTCAAGGGGCCCCTCAAGTTTGGAGCACCCCAACATATATTAAACCTGCTCAAGCCTCTGAAAACACAACAACGCAGCCAGAGAATAAGGATACAACGTGCCGCGAAGCCAAATAGGGTCTACGACCCAATAACAGCTTCAACAACTCCTTGCTGAGCATTCGCCCAACGCGCGGAACATCTTTGGGCACCCGATGCCTACACAGGAGTCTCAAGTCGAAACGGTTGCGGATGCAAACAGGCTGTACAAGTATACAACATGTTGCGCTGCACAACTAGACTGGGTGAATTTTGCAGTCCCGCAAAAAATTGAAACCTTGCAAGGGGCCTAGCAAATAATGCTGTCTTGTTGATTTTGGGGAAGGTATGCGCTTAGCCCGAAGCCTGCGCCAGGGCAACGAGCAGCCCCGAGAAGACCACCGGACGAAAGTGAATGGTCAAATTGCACCGAAGAAAGAACTACACAACATATAAACATTGCTGCAGGAAAAATGCTGCTGGGCAAAAGCTAGTTTGCGTGAGCGGTGGGCCTGAAAATTACTTTTACTCCTTGGCATTAGCACCACGCATACCGGATAGGCATTTGGCCGTATTAGGTTCAAAACTCCTTGGCGTGTGCAAGCCCCCACCCCCACCCACCCCCAAAGGCCTTCACCAAAGGATCCGCTGGAGATTTCGGAGCCAAAAACGTTCCGGTCCGCACAGATTGCCTGCGGGCTACGAAGATCCTTTGAAGCCCAATGGATCCATGTGGGACTTGAGGTAGGTCCGAATCGAATCTCCCACAAACCTACTTTGGGATGATTTGGGGCCCAAATACATAAACGACAAACCCTACAACCCCAAGTCGTGTATACTATTCAGATACATGTACCCACCCTGAGCCCTGAACTAGGCATAGCTGCATTATGGACCATAGGGAAACATAATGCGAAGCCTACAGCCGAATCAAAGTCCATACTTGGGAGCCCCATTGGGACTTAGTAGCCATTTATAACCGGGATCATAACCTTACTTGTAGCTTCTCTAAATGGCTTCGCAAGGACTATCCCGAGTATGAGTAAGGCTTTACTTATAGTTTACAACGTATATCCAGGTTGTAAATAATTGCTAGGTCCCGTGAACCTCCAAGTATGAATCCTGCTGTGTGTCCAACGGCTGGGAGCAATGGCTTCGTTTCGGCTGCCAAGCTTCAGTGCATGAGGACTCAACATCCAAAGAGCTTTTTATGCATAGTGTGAATGATTCCCCTAGACCCCGATGGGACTTGGCCTAAATACTTTTCCCAAAAAGGGGACACACTGTATTATGGGGACCCGGATTATAATAGGAACCCCACTGTAGGGACCTGTACGATAATGAAGTTAGAGAAATTCCGTAACAGGCCCTACATCCCCTGGAGCCGCGCCGAGTGCTTGGCTTGGCACAGGTCGTCTTCTTAGACAACAACAAGATCTTGCCAAGGTATTCTTAGGTCCCCTGAAAAGGGCTATTGGGACATGCAACGACCTATATGTATGGCTACAGGAAAAGCATCTCTCTTCAGCTCTATATATAGAATATGGCTTTGGGGTATATTATAATAAGATTCCCATATACCCCATATTCTATCTACTTAAGGCGGACTATAAAAGCATATAAACATATGGGCTTTCACAGCTTGAGCTCTTTAGTGTGCTCGATCTTCAAGGGAGTTCTCAGGTGGGTAGATACCAGGTGGGCAGGTACCCCTACATAAGTCTTATGTAAGGCTACCCTGGGCCTATACCAGGGCTATGTGAATCTTATATTGAGGAAACTAACCACCTGAAACTTTTTGAGGAATCTGGATGCAGTCAAGATAGCAATAAACGTCGCCATGGCTACCCCTAACGGCGGGCTCTGTGTGCCAACCTCATACGCAAACTCATAACTTCTAAACCCTAAAACTCTAACCCGAGACTTAAGCACTTAAACCTGAACCTTAAACCCTTAACCCTAAACTCGAAACCTTAAACCCTAAACCTAAACCGTGTAGACTTCAAGACCAAGGCCAGGGGCAGGCCAAGCCCAGGGCCTGCGTTTGCAGTACCGTGCGTGGGGGTACCCTGTCTGGGTGTTTAGGGTTTGGGGTTAGGTGTCCATTGACCCACTTCCCAAGGTTTAGGGTCATGAGTCGTAACCCTATCGGGCTTAGGGTTTCGGGAGTAAGCCGGGCTCAGTACTAGTCAGTTCATGCTCAAGAGCTGCACTTGGGTTCTCACGAATAGGATACAACGCGACGGCTAGGAAGTCCGCAGTATATGCCCGCTGAAAACGCAATTCTCCATCTACTTTAGGACTAGGAACTGCAAAGTAGTTTTCCTCGAAACCTATATACCCTAGATGAGAAACCGCCCGGAAAGGGCTCCCCCGTCTGCCACGCACCCGCTCCTGCCTGGCCCATGATAACCTCGAAGGCATGAGTACTGTAGGGATAGGGCTTGATGAAAGTCTACTTGAGGCACCCTATACTGCTATTATTATACAAGAAATCCAGGACCATGACATTGGCGCACACTTGTTTAGGCTTTTACCGTACATACGCCCTAACATAATGCCGCTCAAAGGTTCAAGGTTCATACGTACTATAGTCCAAACTCCTGGTATCCCCCTTTAGCTGTCGAATCCGCTATATAACTCCTTTAAGGAGTTTTCACTATGGCTCATATACGTTCCAGAGTCCATGGGACTACGAAGACAAGGATGGCGGGAAATCTGGAGCAACATCTGGGGCCCCAACTATTTGGGGTACGTATAACGGTTATATAGGGGTAATATAGGGGATAATGGAAAAAGGCGTTTAGTAGAGGAACCGGGCAGCTTGTTGGCAGAACCCCAAGGAGGGAGCGAGCCCTCCATCTGAACATGAACAATCATGAAAATCGTGATTGTTCCCATGTTATTTTCCATTTGATTCTCACTCATTGGCGGTGATATTCCTGTAGCCTGAATATGTGAAACATGGCTGGCTACAGAATTCAAAGCTCGGGGCGCAACTGCTAAATATCGTGGCCAGATGCGTTGAGGGGTGCTATGCTTATCTGGCTGGTAGGGCTGGAGGGTTTCGCCGTTTACGGGGAGGCTTAAACCTGGGTCTTTACATACACTCGGAAAACAAAATCTGAACAGGAAGTATGTTGTCTTTATTCTGGGTCTGTAAAGCTTTAGCTTGAACTAGTGATCAGACTGCACTCAATGCGGTCTTTGAGGAAAGTAGTAGGTATGAGCGGAAGGCGAATGCACTCCCCGAGCATGCAACTCGACATGCCGGAGGTGTATCCGGCTTTGGTTATCACAAGGACGTGTTATGCTAGGGTATCTATTGGGGTTATATTGGGATAATGGAAAATAGAAAAGGAATACTATTTGATTCGCTTTGATCTTCACGTTTTACTGGAAAGCTGATGCGTGTTCAACCTAAACCTGATAACGACTTGCTGACATGAGTAGGAGATCGCAACCCCTAAGCCCAGACCCTACCTGTAAACTCTATGACCCACAGTCTACTAGACATTACCCCCTAACTAATGAGCATCGACCCTACCTGTAAGCCCAAAAACTAACCTACAGTCTAGTCGTAATGGCCCCCTGGCTAGTAGGCATCACTGGTATAAGACTTTAGGCAATTGAGGCTACAGGTAAACTGTCCATCCAAAACCTGACCTGACCCTAAATCCTATAACCCCTAAACCTTTTACCCTGAAGTGCAGCAAAGCAGCCTGACCAGCCTGATGAGTGAGGGGATGAAGCTTTAGGGAGTTCGGGTTTACTGGGAGGCTCACGGGACTTAGCAACTACTGACAACTGGGCTTCAAACCCTACTTATCATGGGTATGATGGTTCACAGACCAGCGTTTAAAGGCTTGGGGATTTCGGGTCCAGGGCATCTGGCTTTCAAGTTCACGCCCCAGCCGCGCTAGGACTTCCCCAAATGCTTGAAGACTGTTCCGGTTCGTTTCAAGGTGTGCGAATATTCCGGGAACTTACCTGCAAACAGTTTAGGGTTCAGGGCAACATGTACAGTAAAGCGGACCCTCTATGCTCTGCTCACCATCCCTACCCTGAACTCATGTACTTATGACGCCTAAATAATTACCAAGATTACAGTCAACGTCCTAGACTCCTTACGGAACTATGGTTCCAGGTACTCAAAAACAACGCAAAATTAGGCTCATCATTATCCAGGCCCCTACCTAGACTCCAAAACCCAAAGGTGCTCAAGGTAAACCGTGGTCGGGTGGCCCCCTTGAATGTGCAGCTGGCCACGTCGGGTGTGATACCATCTCCTCAAGGAGAAATTGGCCAGGACAGGAGAACATGCTTTCAAGTTGGCTTAGGAGCTCTACACCGCCAATTTGAAGTACTTTGTGTGAAGTCCACCTCTTAAGAAGTTGGCTGCCACACGCATGCTTCTTAGTGCTCTCCAAGTACTCAACAGGGCCAGGTTTGTCAATGTCGACGATCTTGAGGTTTACATTTCTTGCAGCTAAAGCTGGTGCCCGTTGTGTTTCTCTTCTACTTCTATTCGTTGCTACTCTCCAGGTCAGCCTGCCTCTTGGGGAGCGCTAACTCAGCGCTAGGCGGAGTTTTAACGCTCGTCCGCAACCGGTCTCAGGGTTGAAGGGGTGTGGGGGGGGCCCAGAGGTATCCTGTTTCCAAACAAACAGGCAAGCTCTAACAACCAGGAGCATGCGTTGACCCCAATGTAAACAACTTCCCTGACCGCCATGGAACGCCACACCTTTTGCAGGCAATCCCATCTCCCTAAGTTAAGCGTTCCTATCTTCACAAAATTGTGCGCCCTGACTGCCTGGCATGTTTGGCCCAAGTACCGGGAGCACTTCCAGGTTCATGGGCGGTGAGGAGTTGGTGTGTTATGAATAGCCTTAACTAAGTTCATACTGCAGCTATACCGAGTGCAAGCACACTCGGAATGGAAACATGCGCAGATCTGCAAGTATCGGACATCAAGGGGGTCAAGCTCAACCGTGACTTTGCAGCAACCCTGCTGCCCTTCGATTGATATTGAATCTTCTCCTGCTGCATGGTAACACGCACAGGGAACGCTACATGTGGCAGGTTATCAAGTTGTGGTTGCCTTTCAGGCCCTCGATAACAACAACTCCCCTAACATATATCGTGTTTAAAACCTTCCACATGGATCCTTTGACGAGACCTGCGGGAACTGTTGATTTGGTATTCCCGAAACAGGGGAATCCCGATATAGACTCCAAAACATTATATTCTCACCCCTAAAGTGTACCCATGATGTCAGATCCCTTGGGGCTATGGGCGTTTTGCCACTTGAATGGCGCACTGGGAAGAACAAAACTAAGGGAGATCTACTTGGCTATGGGGCTCGGGGCACAACCCTAAACCCTTAACCCGACAAAGCCCACATTGAGCTGACTAGTGGGTCTGATGCCGCGCCACCACTGTTTGGAGGAATGGTCCTGGGCCAAAGACTCAGTTCAGGTTGAAGGATAACCCTAAACCCTAAGCCCTAAAGCCTAAACCCCTAAACCCTAAACCGCTTTACTGGTGTCTGCCAAGGAAAGTCGCCAGGAAAACGATAAGAGAAAGCAGACTGAGCTCAACTCCAATTTAGGGTTTGGGGTTTAGGGTTAAGGGGTTTACGGTTTACTGCTATAAAACCCGTTAATTAACATACTTCACATTTCATGTTCAGTTTTGTTTTCCGGTTGATTCTCCATTTTGGGTACTTGGTGATTGGCAACCATTGAGTGTTGGTCCTTAGTTTATCCCAGTGGCGGAGATCAAAGTGGAAAAGGAAATTGAACATGAAATGCTAACTAGGGATTCGCAGGGTTTGTAGGTGAAAGCTGCTGAAAGCTTCGGGTGTCATCTTAAAGCTCTAAGCACCGTGAATCCGAAATACTAAGCCCCTAAAACCCTCAAATCCAAAGCCTTCCATATTCTAAGTCCTACCCTTTTGCAGCAGGCTTCGTGGATATCCGCCTGGAAACCTCCCACCGAGCTCTGCTCAGGCAAGAAGTCATAAGTCCTACCCTAAACCCTAAACGGAAAACCCCAAACCCCAAAACCAAACCCTAAAACCCTAAAGCCTACTAGGCTTGATGACTTGGGGTCTCCTGAAAAGAGATGAACAACCCAACAATCGGTTTTAGGGATTTAAGGTTTAGGGTTTAGGGTTTAAGGTTTAGGGCCTAGGGAATTAGCTACACTCGATCTTTCCCACAAAGTTGATGGACATGGGTTCCCATTAGGGAATCTCTCCAGAACTATATTAAACTACCAAAGGGATCGCTATGTCCACCTTGAATAGTTCCTTGGTAAGCCTTATATTGACATTAGCTCAAAAGTCCCTAAAGCCACAATGTAATCCAAATGTCAGGATCATCTCCATGGTCTTGTCCCTTTGATTCTCAATTTTGTTGCGGCAGTAAGCCATATATATATATAGATATACACATGTACATATGTATATATGTATATTCAACCTATCTCTACAATCACCATGTATCATGTAACCCCACTTCCATTTGTATTTCCATGTTCTGATCCTTTTGATTCTCCATTTTTTGTGGTAGTAAGCTCGATCTATATCATATCTGTAACTAACCCCGATAGATCCCTATACAACCCCTCAGTTCACAGTAGCTCGAAGCAGCCCAGGACTCGGCTTAGATCCTAAGCCCCTAAACTCTAAGTCCCCGAACCCTAAACCCCTAAGCCCTAAACCCTAGCACCTAAACCCTAAACCCCTAAACCGCGCTGTTGTGGGTAAGGATCCTGATGGCTTCCTTGTGTTTGGGTTTAGCGTCTCAGGGGTTTAATGTAGCCCCATGATTAATAAACCCCCTCCTTGTAAGGGCCTTAACATTAGGATCCCTATTATAATCCCTATTAAGGGCAGGGGGTCTATGAATAAGGGGTCTACATTAAGGTTCAGGGGTTTAGGGTTATAGGTTTTCGGTTTTAGATGTGGGGCTTCTGAAAACAGGGGACCCCAAGCAACCCTTTTGAAAGGAGATTATAGGTCCCCTTGGAATTCTGTATTCTAGGGTCTAGGGGTTAGGGTTTAGGGTCAATGGACTGCTCGATTAACTGATTGATTGGGAGAACTTCTGCACTTGCCCTTCATGCATGTGGGCCTGTTGATGTTCCCGGACACGAAGCAACACACAACCACGCCGCCTAAACCCGAAACACGAAAGCCTCAAGCCTTATAAGCCTGAAAGTACAGGTCCTTGACCCGCAACTCTCGGATAATCACTGCAACTGGAAGTGACTCTGATTTAGACCTGAGGTCCAGCTAGACGTCCGAAGTAAATACGGGAGCCTAAAAACCAAAAGGATGATTTTTTACAGGGTTGTTCTTATCGATGCTTGGGAGATCGAGGTAACGCAGAAATCTAAATCATAATAACGACAGTAAAAAATAGTAACACATTTCAGGATCGAAATGCAGGCAATTGTCCCTTTAGCCCTATATAATCTCAAATTGTCGTTCAAGTTTCGATTAACTATCCTTTCCATTTGACTTCCATTGTTGGGCGGGTAAAGCTCCCTGAAACCCTAAATAGCCTGAACCCTAAACTTCTTAAACCCTAAAGCCTAAACCCCCTCAGCTTTAGGAAGCTTAGGGGGTTTGGGGACTACTCTAATTCTACATTATCTACCCCACAGGGGCCCAAGTACCCAAGTAATGGGACTTCAGGTCCTAAATGCCATACTTCGAATGGTTTTTGAAATGTAGGTGCCAATAACGCTAAACCCTAAACCCTATAAACCCTAAACCACCCCTTTGGGACTTCTAGCCTTGCGCGGGCAAGATGCTGGCATTCGACGAGTTTTGTCTGTCCGCCAGGTCCGGCCGCACATGAGGCGATGACCGTACCTTTAGAGACATCTAGGATGTGTAGGGTCTAGGGGGTTTAGGGTTTAGGTTTTAGGGTTTAGGGTGTAGGGTCTAGGAAACTGTGTGTAAAGTTTAGGGTTTAGGGTTTAGGGTAGTTGAAACACTGCATGGCTGTAGTATACTTCAACCAACGGGTATCAAGAGCAGGATGGAACAGAACATGTAAAGAACTGGTGTATTTAGGCTTAGGGTCTAGGGCTATGACCTAGTAAATCTAGGACCTATAGGAGTTTTGACTTCAGCAGAAATCAGCAGATTATTTGGGATTCGGGGCTCAGCGGTTCGAGCTATGGCCTCATCGTGATTAGGAGGATCTTGCTGTTTCTGAAAGGGCAGCACGGACGTGAAGATCTAGCAGGGGATAATGGAGAAATTAGGTGTTTCCATGAATTGCGAGCTTCAAAATAATGTATTATGATCCTTATTATAGGGACCCCCAATAAGGTACCCCCTAATTTTGAACTGCTTCAGATCTCCCAATGATGCATTGATAGCAGCTTGTGCAAACTTTGTTGGGCTGAAAGATTCAAACGCGAAAGTATCAAATGCCAGGTTGGGGCCACAATATAACGGATATTATTTGGTAGTTCCCCGAAATGAGGGGAGGCCCCTATATAGACCCCAAAATGCTATAATCCTTATCCTAGGGATCCCCAAAAATCGCCTCAAGTTTTGGGATCCCAAAACCTCATTCGATTTAGAGCATACGCACACAATGGTCCATGTCGGGGCGAGATGTTGTTCGTGGTAGCCCTGTCGCGAAATAATCCTTATTACGCTGATGATCAGGTTCTCGGAGCAATGCTGCTTTCCACCACCGCACACTCTGCAAAGCCCAAACCTTAAGTAGAGGAACGGCGCAAGTCCCTGCTAAGCATTGTGTCCTCACATACACACTGGCACCACACCCCACTGCAAACTCCACCGCCTAAGGTCTAGAGTATAGGAGATTATATAGGAGAGTATTATGGGGTTCTTAAGGGGGATACTAGGAGGTTAGACCATAGCTCATATGGTTGAGGGCTTAGGGAACATGAAAGAGGGAGGCCTGATTGTCACAAGTCCCGGTGCAGAGTCTTAACAGATTTGGGGCTTAGGGTTGAGGGACACCATCCTCTTAAACCCCTACACTCCCAAACATTTCCATATACCTGCCATAGCAACCTTTCACCCCAGAGTTATGGATAGGATGTTTTTCGGATAGGTAGTTAGGAGACAAAGGTCCTCCAATACTTTATTGGAGTTTCCCAGAATACAGGAAATTAGAATACAGACGCCAAAATACCATACTCCTTGTCATAGGGCAGAAAGGTATCCCATACTTTGGAAAACCCCTATACTCCAAACCCAAAGCCCTAAATAGTAGCTTCCACCTTCTTTTCCATGATCCTCATCGTCATGTATCCCCATGACCCCTATAATCTTGGGAAACCCTCTAAACCCTAAACCTAAGCCTAAACCCGTATCAGAAGCCGCGGATCAGTCGTCAGTGTCGCAGTGCGAGTCGCTGTAGGCAATCTAAGCAAGGCTTGCTTGAAATCCGGACCCCTTAAGCTGCACAGGAAAGGGTTTGGGCGCAAATCTCTCTCCTTAAAGGGTCCAAATACCCAGTAACAAAAAAACATTCAAGCAGTAGTCCCAAATACCACAATTTGAAGCCCAATTATTTGGGCACTTGGACATTCTATAGGTTTTGGTTATAGATCCAGGGTCCTGGCCTTTTCACGTCCCGCACGGCTTACTACAACATGCAAGGAAAACGTCGTGAGCATTGAGCTGAAACCGCATACATTTAGTCAAGACCCAACAAAGTTTCGGCTTCAACAGCAGTGCAAGACAAACGTCAGAGCACGAAACCAAACAACATTTCGGGCTGCTATCTTGTTGTTATGCAATGTGGCGCCTGAAGTGAATCACGACTTGGACAGGGTATGAGGGTAAACCAGACCCCTGATTAATTTTTGGGCCCTTAAAAGGAGGGGATGTATTAATCATGGGTCTACATTGGTATGTTCGGGATGTGGACTTTGTGAAGTTTCGGGCACAAACTAGAACCTTGAGCCTCGACTATTCTGGCCTGACACTCTCTTCTTCACCAGCAATGGGAACTCAGTACGAATCAGGGCTATCTTGCCCAAGTGAGTTTCGTCAATACTGAATGTACCCGTGCCACGATTAATTGTACTCCACAGGAGCTGCATCACGTTTGACATCTCCAGAAAAAAAGCTCTCATCCAGAACCGCGCGCGACCCCAAACTGTGAAATCTGCACAAGATTGAATCTGTAGCCCTAAAGCTCCAAGCGTCTATTTCCAAATCATAGAAGTCGCCAAGGCCAAACGCTTACACGAATTACCAATGCCTTCAAGGACCCAAACTTTCCGGGCATTTGGACACGAACACGCGCCCAGAATGTTTATCTCCCAAAGGTTTCCCAAGTTATCGGGCTTCTGATCGAACTCGGTTGCTGGATCTCCTCAAAGTTGCTTGGCTTTGTAAGCCTCTGAACTCTATCTTTGTATTTCATGAAGGCACATGCCTTCGTGGACCGGCCATCCATTCATCGGACGTGTAGGTGCCCATATGCTGGAATCGAATATAATGTCCAGATATAAGCATTGTAAAATGCAAGGCAACTCTGAGACGAAAAACATGCACACGAGCGTTGGCAGTTTCACCTAGGCACCTATTGACGCCTGAGAACTTCAAGCATACCATCAAATCCCCCAATCATTCGCTCCGTTTTTACTGGTTGGAAGCATCACGGATAATTCTCGAGAAAGGACTGTCATCTGGGCTGGGCTTCCCCTTCAGTAGGGTTGCAGACTTGGACAGCAAAAGCAGGAGGCAATTTCAACCTAAGCATTTCTTGTGCTGTTCCTATTGTGAGGACATAGACTGCTGCATTTAATGATGCCTCCACCGCTCCGACTTACGCTTCTGCTAACCAGTATAAGTGTGCGGTGTCCAAGAAGCATAGGATTGGTCTTAGTATACACTGAAATTATACAGAAAGTTCTACCTCCTGTTCAAATACTTGGACCCTCAGAGCAATTGACGACAAGCCGCGTAGTAGGAGAGGCCAGAATAGACGGAGTCCTCGTAGTTAGCCAACTCGCCGGTCAGGTGTGAGTTCCCGGTACGCCATAGGTTGAGTCCTCGGCCAGCCGGCCGCGTGCAGCTTTTCGGGCGTGACCGGGGGCCCCAGGGCTGGCTGGTAGTTGCATTTCGGTTTTTAAACATTTTTTCGGAAGGGGCTATACTACAGCCTTATAAGTGTCCAAGTCCTCAAATAGCAGTTGATTTGGGCCCAAGTGGGTTCCTACATCGGTGATTTGGGCCCTATAGTTACATACATTGTTTATACTTGGACCCTTAGGGATACTACCCCAGAAGGAACTACCAACGAGGCCCTGGGTGTAGTTTCACCGCGGGATTATGTCCCATAACCTGGTCGCAGACTTCTCCTACTTGCAATGCCCCTAAACTCTAAACTGCGTGGAGCGTCTGACTAGTTTTATGCAGGGTCCTAAACCCTAACAGAGTCTTCAGGAAGTCCATGGAATATGGCCCTTAAAAAAAAAGTACTTGGCACCCAAAACCTAGGGTTACAAACATNNAGGGTACAAACTCAAAGTCTTTGAAGCTTAGGGTTTAAGCCCTGTAGACCCTAAAACAGAGACGCTTGGCGCACGGACCCCGCCCCAGGAAGGAGGTAGGGCACCAGACACATCCCTAAGCGTGCGCCAATAACTCTGACCAACTCCTACATCTGGTGCATGACTTCGCAAAGTTCCAAAGCCAGGTTTATTTGGAGGGTGTGGGGTTCATGCTTTGCAGAAGTGAAGCGAGAATGATCTGAGTAAGTGTGAGAGAGAGAGAGAGAGACAGAGAGCGAGAGAGAGAGAGAGAGAGAGAGAGAAGAGATAGAGAGAGAGAGAGAGAGATAAAAGAGAGAGAGGAGAGAGAGAGAGAGAGAGAGAGGGAGGGAGAG